>ML781667.1:459623-482890 GCA_009831015.1 Picea engelmannii
TGTACATTATAATTCAACATGTACAACACCTTATGCAATGATCTTAGAAATGCCTGCACCTAGCAATTCAATCACAATTACCAAACAATTTAACCAAATAGAATGACTCATCATTCTATGCATATGCATGTTCATAATTAATAGCAGTAAGTTTATTATTTCAGTTTTCTGAACATAAAATTTTTTGTAGTCTCTATTCCTGTGACTAACTGGCTTGCAAATTTCCTGTTGCAATGTTTACCAGTTCCTGAAATGTTCTCAACTTCATTATTTAGCAACATTTCAGCCATTAGTATAATTATTTCCATGCCAAAAACATATATGCATGTACTTACAAAATGCATTCAACAAAGTGCATTTAAGTATACAATTCCATGATGTATGAGTGCAACTCTTCCCCTTACTAGACATGAGTACAACTCTCAATGCCTATTTATTCAGTGCACCCTTGTATTGATTTACATAATGCTCTTCATCTCAGTCATGTATCTCACCATCCGTGAGTTGTAATTCTGGCCAATGTGTTGACACGTTCTCCACACACTTCCTATTGTCTTCCCAATTAATTGGATGCCTTCATTTTCGACCCGAACACTACACCAAGAATATAATTATGTGTTGTTCATTAGTGTTAGCAAAAAGGTTGCAGTCCTAGTTTTATTTAATGGTAGGAAAGTTTTAGTAACTGTGTGGCTCATAACCTTTCCATATCCATACCTTTCCATATCCAACCATTTCATGGTCTCATACATGACTAGATTACTAGCATTCATTCTTATAACAAGTTAGTATCTTTTAAATATTTGGTTGTTACCCCATAACCAAATTGACATGACATTCTACTATGTCAGTGTGTGCATTCAGCAACTAAAAATATTTGAATTAATATAGGCCTCCATCCTTTACCACATCCAGTGGTATGCATTCAATAATATAATTCTGTGATTTTATAAAATAACTCTGGCTGGGGAAATTCTTACCTAAATTTCCTTTCAACAATTATGCAAAAAGAGTAATAAAAACTCATACCTGTATGACTCCCATTAAAATTTTTTATACTACCTGAATGTCTGATGGCAGTATACGATTTCATGATTCTTTTATCAAACTTATAATCAACACTTCAACTTTTTGTTGCTTCCCTCCTTATGCAACAATATCACCAACAACACCTGCAAACACACAAGCATTATTTCCTCTGGCTGACTCAACAAGTCATAACATACTTGTTGCCATAGAAATTGCAACAACTTCTTTCCCATGTGCAACTTTTCCTTGTTGATCCTAGAAGTCTACAATTCTTCCCAGATTCTTGGATCTTCTTGTGCTCTCATTGTGATCAATGTGCATGATTATTCCTTCCCTAAGCACTTTCGACGCAGTACCCCCACCTCAGTGGGGTCTGATGACCTCCCGGTCAAAGGATATTTCAATTTTCTCAGTCGAATTGACTCTTCAGGCTCGTGATTGAACCCAAAAAAATTATGCACAGGTCCCCTTTTCTCCTTTAGGCACAGGTTCTATGGAATCCACAAGCTCTTCCTACATGCTGGTGAAATGCCAAGTTTAAGGTGCTAGATCCTTTTGTATTGGCCCCTTCCTTCATATGGCTCTGGGCTATGAACTCACATAAGTGTTTGATTGTGGGCACGAACAAGAGTCATTTTAGGCCAACTCGCTTTTTGCCCCACAATTCACCTCCAGGTACAACATATCACTTTGTTAAAACCATGGTATAAATTGCGACCTGCTCTCAGATTTTTAACATCCGAGCAAGTTCTGGCCCCACAATTATTCTCGACCATCGATCTTATGCTTTCGGCAATGATCCATGATCAACGGCTGCTATCTATTATCCTTCCACACACGATCTCAGATCTACATGATCTATCAACATGTAGCTCCCTTCCAAATCAACGACTACAGTTGATTCCAACTCTCCGGCCCTTGAAGTTTCAACTCTCAACTATATTCTTTTCTTGTATGGAAATCTTCCGAAGTGGAAGATCTATTGATTCTTGTCACTACATATGTGCGGCTACGATTTACTCCGTGAATCTAGCCTTCGGTAGTTTCAGTTCTCAACCTCTCGTTTCTTCCGGAAATATTTCTCTAAAATGGTAGATCGTACATCCCCGACCCTCCAGAGACCAGGTAATGCTACCATGCAGAAATTACAACTTATATAATATATATGCATTTTAATGAATTAAACACATCTACAATAGAATTACTGCCATCATACAGACTTAAATAGAATTAAAAACAATTCACTCATGCAACGGAATACATGAAAACATACAAGCATCACAAAACATGCATAAAATACATAATTAAGCACAACAATGATACTTATCTTTTATCTGGAGTAAATCCACCAACTGCGTGTAGACCTTCCATGAACCTCCCAGCCTTAGACCACACTGCTCATCACTCTCAGCAGTAGGTCACCCCTGAGCTGGGACTAAACTCCACAGAACAAGGGAATTCTAGGCTTGGCAAGGATGACAAGGAAGTTGCACAAAGAAACATGAAGGATCTTTTATCCGAGGAGCCACTTATGCCCACAACACATAGACCCTCATTTCCCACACACCTTCTCCACCCCAGGAGGATACACCTTCACTAATACAATTCCATCAGCTAGTACACCTCCCTTACCTTGGGCTTTAGCAACAGGCCGGACCAGAAGTCTCAGAATACTATGGCTACTAGGGGACTCGCTTCTAGGAGAACTCACTTCACAACAGAATCTCCTACCTAGGAGAGATTCTCACAGGCTTGACAACCTGCCTCTTCAACCAGTCTTCGAATCGGCTATAGTTGGGCACGGACGACAACAACAACAACAACAATCGGGAAAAATGGGTATGAAGACCCAAGACAACAGTTGAACACTAGGACATATCAAGGATCAGTAAGAAACAATTGATGATAGAAAGGCATACTCTTTCAAGTAAATGTGTGGTTGTACAACCAACATTTATGACACAACACTACTCAGACAACAGAAAACCATAACCCAAAAATGGTTAAGGTATGAACTCAGTTCTGCAGGTGCAGATAGATTGGGTTCACCGAATTACATAGGTCGGCTTCCCTTTCGGGTTCACGTGCAAGATGGGAGAATGGTAGGATGGAATACCTTCCCCATGAGGGTTTCCTTCACTATTCGTAGATATGAAGATGCAGACGCAGAGGAAAAACATTTCACATGCAGCATGCGAGAATGCAGGATGACTCAGGCGGAGGATGGCAGAATGACTCGCCAAAAAAAAAACAAAAAAAAACACAGTTGATGCTTCATCTTTTAACTGCATGAGCCCAGGTCGACACTTGTCTACCTGGAGGTGCATGTGTTGGCATGTTCTCAGACAGAGGCAGAGTATGTGTGTTTTTCATTAATAGCAAAGATCAGCATGATCAACAGAGCGATGATGGCATGACAATGGAAAGATCAACTATGAAGAAAAACAATTATTGTTGAATCTCATTCAGAATCCCTGATGACAGAATGTGCAGATATCAAAGAGAATGAGAAGAACAAAGAAACACAAGATAGAGAGAGACAACAAGTCAAGTCAATTATGAACAAAGAAGAAGAATAGTGAAGCAGAGAAGATTTGTGGAACAGAGAAGAAGTGGTAAGAATTGATATATCTATATTTTTTCTTTTTCAATCAAGTATTCATAATCAGGGAGGTAGGGTGGTTCTAGGGAGGAATGTAGTCCTCTGTTGTTCAATTTGGTGCTTGAATACTGGAAGTTAAAGATTTCATCTAGTTGTAGCTAGAAAATTAGGGTGGCAGGGTGGTGCTCGGGAAAACATAGAGTTTTCTATATACAAGTTGGTGCTTGTATAGATCCAGTTGGTGCTGGAACATTTAGGGAGTTGATGCTTCCTTCTAGTGGGTGCTAGAGAAACTAGAGAGTTGGTGCTCTAAAGCAATTCGGTGCTTGTAAAACAGAGGTAGTAGCCTCACATTGAGTTGGTGCTCAATTATAAATGATGTATAGAACTTAAAAGACTGCCTATCATTTCAAAGAAGAAGAGGTTTTCTCCCTTTGTGGGTTTCTTCATGAAAATCTGTCTCTGTGTATATTGTATGTGTGGTTGATGCTTATTATTTATGTTGTCTATATGCTGTATAATATTTATGATCACTTGGAGAAATATTAAAAATGATCTTAATAGACTTAAGATTGTTTAAGCACAGTAACAACTGATTCACCCCCCCTCTCAGTTGTCTTAGTAATTTCAACAATTGGTATCAGAGAAGGTTCCTTTTATTCAAAGGTAGATCTATAAGCTTAAACATGAAAAGTCACAAAAGGACTTCAACCACTAAGCCTCCTTTGTTTGATGGAACAAATTTTGCCTTCTGCAAGGTTAGAATGAGAACATACTTAATGGCCTTAGGTGCTGACGTTTGGGACGTAGTAGAGATTGGATATACAAAGCATGTTGTGCTAGCTTCCAAGGATGATAAGTTAGAGTTTATCTTTAATGCTAAGGGAATGAATGCTATCTTGAATGGACTTGCTGAAGCTGAGTTTGTAAAGGTGATGCATCTTGAAACTGCTAAAGCTATGTGGGATAAAATTATTACCAGTTATGAAGGAAATGAGAAAGTAAAAGATGCCAAACTTCAAACATATAGATTGAAGTTTGAAAAACTAAAGATGAATGAAGATGAAATAGTTAGCAAGTATTTTGTAAGAGTTGAAGAACTTGTGAATGCTATGAAGGGTCTTGGTGAAAAGATTGAAGAATCATTTTTGGTTGAGAAGATTTTAAGATCTTTGCTTGATAAATTTAATCCAAAAGTCTCTGCAATAGAAGAACTAAATGATCTTAAGACTCTGTCCATTGATCAACTCCTAGGAACTCTAACTGCATATGAAATGATAAATAGCAAAGATAAATCCACTACTAGAGAAGCATCTTTTAACGCAGACAAGAATATTGATTCAGACTTAGATGATATTGGGGAAAAAATTGTGAGAAGGTTAAAGAAAGGATCATGAAAATATTAAGGCAAGCTTCCCTTCAAATGTTTTAACTATGTTAAGATAGGTTACTTTGCTTCTAAGTGTCCCCACCAGAAAAAACTCATTAGTTACAACATATACTATATCATATAATATATAATATAGCTAGTTAGTTGTAATTATAGTTTATGATGATGATTAAGGTTCACTTAGATCAAATTTTGTCTATCCAACCTTAAGAAGGTAACAAATTAATTAAATTTGTTTACAATTTTATTTTTCCTCTCAAAAAGATTTAAGAGAAACATTCCAAGATCACCATAGTTTTGATGAGTAAGAAGCTTAGGGAGGTCATTAATGTAACAAATTGTTTGAAATTGAGATATAATATGGGTATAGGTTTGAAATTCTAAGAGAAAGTGTTTTTCATCTTCAATAAAGGTGACATATTATTTTTTCCCACAATGTTTTGGCAATTGTCCAATTCCTAATTTCACTATGGAGATCTTGAGAATTTTTTCTTATTTTAGAAATGTTGTTTTTCTTATTTACACCAGTTAATACTGAGATATAATTTTTATTTTATAGATTATGCTTGATCACCTCCTTATAGTATCTTAATTTTATTTTACCCTCTAATTATTTATTACACCACAATTTCTCTTCCAATTTAGATGTAATAATATTTCAAATATTATCTTTATTTTTCAATATGATCTCTTCCTTTATTCCCTAATGATTTAGCTAGTGTTGGGCATATTTATGCCATCCCTTCTTAAGCTCAATGTGATTTTGGATGGATTTTAAAGAAATTTTGGGAAGCCTCTTGTCATCCATGTTATTTAAATTGATCTTATACATTAGGTATTGTTGATCTAAATGAATGGTTTATGGTCTTAAGGTCAACCTTGGGAGGATATGACTCCCCCTGGTTTATGGTCTTAAGGCCAACCTCGGGAGGACAAATGACTGTAGAAGAAAAGGAAAAAAAAAGGAAAAGGGTTGTTGCTTGAATCACTGTGATGGAAAGCACTTGTAACCTTTACTTTCTTGCAGTTGGTTCCTTTGTAGGTGTATATTGTAGTTGAGGTGGCATAACCACTGTAATTGTTTCTTGATTTTCTAGTTCAGTAATTCTGATTGACGCCTTTTACAACCACTCCTCAATGTACTCCCTTAAAGGTGCCATGGTAATTTCATATTTAATTTTAATTTCAAACCACTGATTTTCAGATTCCCTCAAATATATCTTTGATTGATGCAACATATCATCCACTTCATCATTCCTGCTAAAATATTGAACTAACCATTTTTCAACTTCATCTTCAGAAAATTCTAGATTTTTGGTAAATTCATTTGCCCAAGCAACTTTCAATGCATTAAGTTGTCCCCTTAAATATTATTTTGATAGGATCATGGTATCCATCAATAAATTGGGACTATTCAATTCTTTAGCAAGACTAACAAGTTTGAGAAACAAATCACTCTTTTTATTCCCTAAGACATAAATTTCATTTATCATTTCTCTTAATTCTTTGATTCTCCTTAACTAGCATGCATTGATCTGTTTCATATGGTAAGGAAAATAAAGTTTTTTTCTTTTCTCATGGATTCATTTAATCTTGAAACTTTGGCTGAAAATGTATTTACAACTTCCTTGAAAAATCGTTCATCATTTTCCAAATCCTTTTGCAAGTATTCTTTAAAATTATGTATTTTGGACAAAAAACTAGCAATACTTTGGGAAAGCTCCCGAATTTCTTGAATTACATAATTTATCTTATGTATGGCATCACCAACATATTTTCTTGCAGCTTGCAATAAGCTTGGTGAGCCTTTGTATTTTGTACTGCTTTCTGGGGTGTCCTCTAACTCAAGTGCATGTTGAATTGAATTCAAAGGTTCTGTAAATAATGGTATCGGTACCAAGGTAACTTCCAATTCTTTTATAATCTTCTTTAATTATGAATTCTCTTTTTACATGTTATCAATTGATTGTTTTAATGCCTCTCTAGTAGCTCCATAAAAGTATGCAATTTTGGATGGTGCTACTCCATCCAAATCAATTGAATATTTCCATCATTTTGATGACCTTTTATTCTTGGTATTCACATTTTCTAGAAACAACTTATAGTCTCATGATTGTAGTTTGTGTGGTACAAAATGATAGATTCCTCTTCAAATATTTCGAGATCCTGGGTAATCACAACATCAACAATTTCACTTGTTTCTAACAACCTTTGTGCAGACTGGCCAGGTTCTTCAATAAGCTTGGCCATGACCATTGCACATGGACTTTCTAGGTAGAGTTTGGGTTCATTTAACTCTGCTAATGTTATATTTATTTTTCTTTTCAGATGAGTGTATGTAATATGTTATTTTTTGATACTTTTTCTCAGTGGGTCTTTATCTCCACCATCGTCTGATCCTCCAATGGATGTTTTTCTAGTCTTCATTCCACTTGCTCTATTCTACATTCTCGATGGAGGGATTCTTCGCGATGTTTTTGGTGAATTAGGGCTTTGATTTGTCTCTTCCCTGTCGTGTTGTCTATGTCTTTCATTTGTATTGTTTATTTCTCCCATGTCATTTGAAACTTGGTAGGACACTAGTTCATGGAGATGTAAATTATCTTTGTCACCCTCTTGAATCTATCCAATTCTAGTGAAGTGTGAAGAGTACCCTACTAATTCCATACGTGCAGTAAATTTGTTGTTTGGGTGAAAACCTTCAACAAATTTTTCTTCCTTCAAGACCAATTATTCATGGTGTACTTCCAATTCATTAAGGTGAGTTATGTTCTTAACAGTAAAATTCTCAATTTTCCATGGTAGGGGTATGAATTGATTTTTCCTGTTATCATCGAAGAAGTGGGCCCAATTCATGTATTGTCGGCATATTTCACTGACAAAGAGTTTATCTTATGCATAAAATGGTAAAAGGAAAGGATTCTCCTTACTACCAAACAATCTAATCACAATAAATTATTTAGACAATTTATAAGCCCCTTTCCCAGAGAGAAAGGCAGTTGGTTCTAGGGATAGTCTCAATCTGTTGTGACAAAATATCAATTTTTTTGAATTCTAAAATGTAGTTATTATGAACTGGGAAAAAATTGTATTGTGTTTTATGTCTACAGAGGACCAAATACAATGAATAGACTAGATCCAACTTAAAATCAACATATTTTTCCCATTGCAAGTCTTCAAACACATGGCCATAAGCAATGGAGAAAATGAGGTGAGAAATCATATAAAACTTTCGAGTCTTTTTAAGGTTATTCAATTCGAAGGAAATTTCATTTGAGATAAGATAACCCCATTCAATGATGGACTTTTCATGAAAAGCATAATGCATAGCATATATATCATTTATTGATACATTTACACAATATATTCCAGATCTATAATGTGGGAAAATAACCATGTAAATTCTTTTTACATGTATTTTAATGAAGTTACCTCAATCCTGGAAGTACCAAGGTGATGCAGCACGTGCCACCCGTGCACCCCGCTCCCACCAGGACCTTATTCTCTTTAGGCTCAAAGAGCTAAATATTCTCTTCAACTCCCTTGTCAGAAGTTTTCTGCACCCACAGAATGCTCCTGGCGATCACCCTTTATCCTATCGAAAAATCGGATCTCGCGTAGTTGCGAGTCTTTCCCTTGGGTCACACAACCCCGATACCCGATGAATATTCCCTTCATGCTTTCCCTACTTTAGGTTGGGATTAATCCCATCGGAAAATCGACTCCTGCAAGGTTGTAAACAACTCACCTCAGAAATCCCCGACTTTCGATGCCACCTGTCCTCTTGCTCTGATGCCTGTGGCCCCCGCTCCAAATGGAAATCGAAATTTCGGGGTTTGGGAATTCATGAATCCTGTTGCGCGATGTCACAGACCCTTCCAAGTCTCGATCTCTGATATGGACGACACCTGTCAACACCAAACTCTATAGTAGTGGGACCCCTCGCAGTTCGGGGTTTCGCTATTTCTACGTGGTTTTCTCGACACCAAGATCTTCGAAGTGCCGAAACCCCGATGCACACGCGGGTGCTCTCCTCCACGTCACGCTATCGGGTATCACGTGATCACGCTTTCAACACCAGCATTTCCTTGGCATGGGAATATCCTGAATGTCGAACCCTCGACTCTCCGGATCGCTGACACGTGTCCAACCCGAAATCTACGGCAGTGCTTCTTTCGGGAAATCGCGGATTGCGATTTCTTCCTATGAGGGTTCTATGACTCTGGAGACTCCGATTCTACGATGAGTCGAGTCCCGATGACGCTCGAGCTCCTCCTCTGCACGATAAGGCTTAGCCCAAGTGAAACTCTTTCGAGATCTGACGGCTGGCGGGATTTCACTAATTTCCCCTGCGAATCCTGACCGTCGACTCCTCCTCCTTAATGTTTTCTTAAAAATGACTAAGTGCTTCTGTCGAGACTTGTTCTCCAATCCTGTGCTTGCAGCTCCTGCTCGAAACCTTCCTCGACACGAACCTTCTATGGTCCCTTTTAATGCTATCACAAGGGTTCTATCCCTCTTGAGATTATTCGCTCTGACTCCTTCAGAGGAATGTATGTGCACTACTTGCACTCGATGTTCAACAACTTCTCAAGTGTTGAATCCTTCAGACTCTACGCACCTCCTGCAGTAGAAGTCCTTTATCTCTTTTACTCAGGCTAACAACTGAGACTTCCTCTTCGACTTGTACCTTCCTTGCACAGCTTCAACAACCCAAATCAACTTCTTTGTGAACAAGAAAAAAAGTTAAAATATCGAGCCCTCATCAACGCACTCCTTGCAGATGAATTCGACTGCACTCTTTGCAGGAATCTCCTGGCTCAGACAGAGAAACAATTGAAACTCCTTCTCTTTCAGATTTCAGTTTCAAACCTTGAAATCACATGCACAGCATATACAAAGCAAATGCATATTCAGAAAACAAACATACATGAGCACATAAACAACATACACAGAGAAACAACACCAACCATGAAATTGAATCAGAACTGTTTTCTATTAATTCAATAACATTTGTACATGGGCGTTCTTCACAAGTTCTCTGCTTGCTCCTTCCTTGTGAATGCTTCTAAATTTTTTTTTTTACAATGTACAAAGGAGGGTCTCTATATCCGTTTTCCCTCACGAATCTCTAAACTATCTATTCTGGAATTAAAATCCTATCTACCTGCATTAACTAAAGTAAATGCCTCCTATCTACTTCAGACAAGAGCGTAAGGCTCGAGGTCTGATACAATACAACATGAGATCCTTCATAAATGTTTCATTGAAGGATATGGCGCTTCATCTTTAATGAAAATTCAAAAATTTATCAAGATTATATGTCATGTGTTTAAAAACACATGTGTTGGCTCCACGCTTGCTTTGGTATTCGCGATGCTCCTGCATCATACTCCTCGGCTTGAAAACTTTCATGGGCTCCTGTCCATGAGCTCCTGCATGGTCTGTCCACGCCTCTGAATCACTGCTTCTGTCTCCCAGCTGGCATCTTCCACTGGGTGATTCCTCCATTTGACCAGGTACTCATAGTATTCTTTCCTCCTGGTCTTTTTACCTACTCTCTTGTCCAATATACGCTCCATCTGTGGCTTCTCTGCAATTGGCATCTACTTCCACCACTAGATTTCTGGGTGTTCATCACTCTCAGCTCCTGCTTCCTCAACCCTATATGGATATAAGTCTGCGACATTGAATGTTAGAGATATTCCGATGTCATCCGGCAATTCAATCTCGTAAGCATCTTCTCCAAATTTATTTAGGACTCTGCATGGCCCGATTTTCTTCATTTTCAGTTTGTTGTATGTTCCCCTGGGGAAACTTTCTTTCCTCAAGTGTGCCAGAACTAGATCACCAACTTCGAACTGAAGTTTTCTCCGATGCTGATCTGCTCTACACTTATACTGCTAATTTGATTTCATCAGTCGCTGCTTCACCTGACTGTGAAGTTCCTGCATCGCCTCAGCGAACTCCTCTGCACTACCGCTGCTAGTCGCGGTCTGTTCTAAATCTCACAATTCAGAAACTCCTCTCGGTTGTATCCCATATACAACCTGAAATGGACTCTTTCCTGTACTCCAATTCACCGAGTCATTGTATGCGAACTCAGCTTGTGGCAACACATTGTCCCAACTGTTGTGGTGCTCTGTCACCAAGCTCCTCAATAAATCTCCCAGACTTATGTTGACCACTTTTGTTTGTCCGTCTGTCTGAGGATGATAAGCAAAACTAAATGCTAAGTTAGTTCCCAACTTCTTCCATAACGTCCTCCAAAAATGCCCTATGAATTTGGTATCCTTGTCCGATATTATACTTTTCGGCAATCCATGAAGTCTAACGATCTCTTTGAAAAACAGATTTGCGATGTGTGTCGCATCGCTGGTCTTCTGGCATGGAATAAAATGTGCCATCTTTGAAAATCTGTCCACCACTACAAAGATGGAATCAACCCCTCTCTGCGTCCTTGGCAGTCCTAATAAAAAATCCATGCTTATCGCCTCCCATGGCCTCTCGGGTATGGGAAATGGTTGATAAAACCCTGCATTATGCTTTCTCTCTTTCGAATGCTAACAAATTCAACACCTGTCAACAAAACTTTTGAAATCTTCTCGCATGCCTGGCCAAAAATATGCTTCGCTCAGCTTCGCAAACGTTTTGTCATGGCCAAAATGCCCTGCTAATCCTCCACTGTGCTTCTCCTTTAGTAGGTTCTCCCTCATGGAGCAATTCAGAATGCACAGTTGATTGCCTCTGAACAACAATCCCTCCTGGATCATATAATCTATCCAAGGACTCCAATCTCTGAGAACTGGATTCTCAGCTGCTTCATACGCTTCTCCGAAATCTGCATCTCCTGCATACATGTCCCAGAGATTTTCAAAGCCCAATGTCTTGACTCGGAACTCCTGCAACAGCAAACATTTCCTGCTCAAACCATCAGCCACTTTGTTAGCAGTCCCTGAAATGTGTTTGATTACAAATGTAAAATTATTCATATACTCCACCCATTTTGCATGTTTCTGGTTCAACTTCTCTTGTTGACTTACAAACTGCAATGCATGATTATCACTATACAGAACAAATTCCTTTGGGATCAAGTAATGCCTCCACTTCTTCAATGCTTGTATGATAGCATAAAATTCCTTATCATACGTGGAGTACTTAAGCTTTGCTTCATCCAACTTCTCGCTGTAATATGCAATTGGTCTGTCCTCTTGGCTTAACACTCCTATGGAAAAGCCACTTGCATCACATTTCACCTGGAATGTCTTCTGAAAATCTGGCAACACCAACACTGGTTGCTCTGTGATTTTTCGCTTCAACAGGTTGAAGCTCTTCTCTGCCTCTTCAGTCCAATGAAAAGTCTTATGCCTTTTTTTCATTGTGTCCATCATCGCTGTGCTAATTCCACTAAAATTCCTAATGAAATTTTGGTAGAAACTAGCCAAACCATGGAAACTTCTCACCTCGAAAATATTTATCGGTGATGGCCAATTTTTAATCACTTCCACCTTACTTGGATCCATTTTCAACTCATTTGCTGAAATAACAAAACCCAAATAAATGAGTTCTGTCTTCATAAATGAGGACTTCTTCATATTAATCAACAACTTCTCCTGCTGTAGCTTACTCATCACAATGTCCAAATGCTTCAAATGTTCAGCCTTTGTCTTACTGAAGATCAGTATATCATCTAGATATATGACGACGAAATTTCCGATGAATTCCCTCAAGACTTCATTCATCAGCCTCATGAATGTGCTCGGCGCGTTTGTCAAGCCAAACGGCATGACCAACCATTTGTACAAACCTTCATTTGTCTTGAATGTTGTCTTCCATTCACCACCTTCCCTCATGCGAATCTGGTGATATCCGCTTTTCAGATCAATCTTTGAAAAATAATTTTCCCCACTCAGGCAATCCATCAGATCATCCATTCTTGGCAGTGGAAATCTGTACCTGATGGTAATTTTGTTGATCACTCTGGAGTCGGTGCACATTCTCCAGCCTCCATCTTTCTTCGGACTAAGCACAGTTGGAACAACACACAGACTCAAACTTTCTCTGACCAATCCTTTGTCCAACAACTCCTGGACCTGCTTTTTGACCTCCTCATTTTCTTGTGGTGTCAATCTATACATAGCCTTGTTCGGTAAACTAGCTCCTGGTATGAGATCAATGTGATGACTCACACTCCTCATCGGTGGCAACGAATGAGGTAATTCATCCACAATGATGTCAGCAAATTCTCCCAGCAGTTCCTGAATCTCATCTGGTAAATCGTTCACTCTTGTGCTAGTCAGAACAATCCTCGGCTTTCTGACAACAAAGAATTGTGGATCTTCCTTCTTCTCCATCTCTGTGAGAAGCTCCTTCCCACTCATGAGAAGTATGGTGCTGTTTACGTCTGTCTTTACCTCCTTATCCTTTATCAGAAGTAACCTATGGGTTCTCCCATTTTTCTCCAGGGTATATGTGTTCATTCTCCCATCATGAACCACATTTCTGTCATATTGCCATGGTCTACCCAACAATAAATGACATACATCCATGGGAATAACATCACATAAGATTTTATCATTATAACCTCCTATTTTGAATTCAACCAAGCACTGTTTCGTAACACTCACCCGATGTCCCTTCTGTAGCCAAGATACTTTATATGGACTCGGGTGATCAGTCGTCTCCAGCTCTAGCTTTTCCACCATCTCGGTTGAAACGAGATTGTCAGTGCTTCCACTATCCACGATAACCTTGCACACCCTATCCTTGGTCTTGCAAGCTATCCTGAACAGTTGGGTCCTTTGTACTGAATTTTCTACCTCTTTCTCGAGTGTCAAAAGGACTTTATGCATTCCAAGCGATCTTCCGCCTTCTGCATCCTCATTTATCTCAGCATCATGCTTCTGAGCTTCAGTGATGTGAGCTTCTCCACTGTCCTTCTTTTTCTCTGGACACTCGAATGACTTGTGCCCATTTTTCCTGCATGTGAAACATGTGATTACTCCACCTCGGCCTCTTCCTCTATCTCGAGTATGAGGAAAAGTATTTGCGTCAGCATAACTGCCACCCTGCTCGGTATGCTGTGTCCTCTGTTCAACATATGGTCCTCGCTGTGAGGTTCCACCTCTCTCAACCTTACCCTGAGGTTTCTTCCATTCCTCCTTGGGCTTCTGGTATTTCTCCTGGGCAACTACCTTGCCTCTTGGCTGGATTCTGCCTCGCCCTCGTTGTCCTTGCTTTTGGCTCAGCTTTTCTTCGGCTTTCAGAGCCATCTGGTAAGCATTCTCAACTGTTCGGATGGTTGCCATACTTAGTTCATCCTGAATGTCATACCTCAGGCCATTCATGTACCTGGCAACTTTTTCATCATCGCTCTCCCAATGACCTGCTCTGATATTGAGCTTGTAAAACTCCTCAGTATACTCTTTTACCGTCATCAACTTCTGTCTCAGGTTCTGCATTCTCTTGAACAGTGTGATCTGATAATCCCTTGGGATGAATTTTTCCTTCATCTTCGTAATAATTCGATCCTAGCTTTTGATCTTTTGCTTGCCTCTGGAACGTCTATCTGCTTGAAGCTCGTCCCACCATAATGCTGCATGTCCCTTTAATTTTGTGATAGCATGCCTTACCTTTTTATCCTCTTCGATGTCTTCATAATCAAAGTAGGTGTCAAGAGCTCTAATCCAATCTAGCAACTCTTCTGCATCTAGACTCCCTTCATAAACTGGAATATCCATTTTGGTCTTTGAAATCATCCAGGCGATAGATTTTATCAATCTCTCATTGGCTGCATCCTCAGCTGCAACTTCTCCTTGTTGTTCTACCTTGTCTTCGCCTTCAGAGTCGCTCAAATCTCCATCATTTGTTGTGCGTCTCTGTGTTGCCTCCATATCTTCCAATCTCACTCTGAGATCGTGTATCTGCCTTTCCATCTCTGGATTCCCTGCCGGCCTACCTCTTGTTCGCACATCCCTGTCGTCCAGATCAGGTGATTTCCTTTCTCTCCTTGGCGGCATAGTGAATTCTTTCTTTTCTCTCTGTCACAGAAAACAAAGAGTTCTCGCTCTGATACCACTTGATGTAGCACGCGCCACCCGCGTGCCCCGCTCCCACCAGGAACTTCTTCTCTTTAGGTCCGAAGAGCTAAATTTTCTCTTCAACTCCCTTGTCGGAAGTTTTCTGCACCCACAGAATTCTCTTGGCGATCACCCTTTATCCTATCAGAAAATCGGATCTCGCGTAGTTGCGAGTCTTGCCCTCGGGTCACACAACCCTGATACCTGATGAATATTCCCTTCACGCTTTCCCTGCTTTAGGTTGGGATTAATACCGTCGAAAAATCATCTCCTGCGAGGTTGTAAACAACTCACCTCGGAAATCCCCGACTTCCGATGCCACCTGTCCTCTTGCTTTGACGCCTGTGGCCCCCGCTCCAAATGGAAATCGGAATTTCACAGTTCGGGAATTCGCGAATCCTGTTGCGCAATGTCACAGACCCTTCCAAGTCTCGATCTATGATATGGATGACACCTGTCAACACCAAACGCTATAGCAGTGGGACCCCTCGCAGTTTAGGTTTTAGCTATTTCTCCGTGATTTTCTCGACACCAAGATCTCCAAAGTGCTGAAACCCCGATGCACACGCGGGCACTCTCCTCCACGTCACCCTCTCCACGTCACGCTATTGGGTATCGCATGATTGCGCTTTCAACTCCAGCATTTCCTTGGCATGGGAATATCCCGAATGCTGAACCCCCGACTCTCCGGATCGTTGACACACGTCCAACCTGAAATCTACGGCGGTGCTTCTTTCGGGAAATCGTGGATCGCGATTTCTTCCTATGAGGGTTCTATGACTCCGGAGACTCTAATTCTCTGATGATTCAAGTCCCGATGACTCTCGAGATCCTCCCCTGCACGTTAAGGCTTAACCCATGCGCAACTCTTCTGAGATTTGACGGCTGGTGGGATTTCACTAATTTCCCCTGCGAATCCTGACTATCGACTCCTCCTCCTTGATGTTTTCTTAAAAACGACTAAGTGCTTCTGCCGAGACTTGTTCTCCAAGCCTGCGCTTGTAGCTCCTGCTCAAAACATTCCTCGACACGAACCTTCTACGTTCCCTTTTAATGCTATCACAAGGGTTCTATCCCTCTTGAGCTTATTCACTCTGACTCCTTCAGAGGAATGTATGCACACTCCTTGCACTCAGCGTTCAACAACTTCTCAAGTGTTGAATCCTTCAGACTCTGCGCACCTCCTGCAGCATCAGTCTTTTATCTCTTTTACTAAGGCTAACAATTGAGACTTCCTCTTCGACCTGTACCTTCCTTGCACAGCTTCAACAACCCAAATCAACTTCTTTGCGAACAAGAACAAAAGTTAAACTATCGAGCCCTCATCAACGCACTCCTTGCGGATGAATTCGACTGCACTCTTTGCAGGAATCTCCTGGCTCAGAAAGAGAAACAATTGAAACTCCTTCTCTTTCAGATTTCAGTTTCAAACCTTGAAATCACATGCACAACATATACAAAGAAAATGCATATCCAGAAAACAAACATTCATGAGCACATAAACAACATACACAGAGAAACAACACCAACCATGAAATTGAATCAGAACTGTTTTCTATTAATTCAATAACATCTGTACATGGGTGTTCTTCACAAGTTCTCTGCTTGCTCCTTCCTTGTGAATGCTTCTGAATTTTTTTTTTTTACAATGTACAAAGGAGGGTGTCTATATCCGTTTTCCCTCACGAATCTCTAAACTGTCTATTCTAGAATTAAAATCCTATCTACCTACATTAACTAAAGTAAATGCCTTCTATCTACTTCAGACAAGAGCGTAAGGCTCGAGGTCTGATACAATACAACAGGCATTCCTTCATAAATGTTTCATTGAAGGATATGGCGCTTCATCTTTAATGAAAATTCAAAAAGTTATCAAGCTTATATGTCATGTGTTTAAAAATGCATGCGCTGGCTCCACACTTGCTTTGGATGTCGTGATGCTCCTTCATCACAAGGTTACCGGTTGGATATTCCAAGTAATTGCTTAGAAATCCATTTCCTGCTTTATGTTGCTTCATAAATTCGTCAACCTTTGCATTCTTGAATCGCATAGTAGGTGCAAGAAGTCATAGAATTTTGGAGAATGTTGAAGGAGATAGAGAAATGGGTTAATAACCTTGCAATTGAGTTATTCTTCATTCAGAGATGAATATATATGTCCACCATTGAACAATCTATTTCAAGTCAGTCACTTCCAGAACACAACCCGCTACTGTTATTCCTGAGGTCCAACTTATGTTTGTTTTCTTTTCGGTAGGAGAAAGAGCCTTGTAGTAATTATATGCCCTGGACCACTGGAACTGTTGATCCTCACAATATAGTTTGTTCAATGTATCTCCACAAAATTATTCTTTTTTCTTACTTGACATTATGTTTTTCTTTTGACAAAAATGTGGCGCTACTATCTATACTTACAGCTTGGAATATTTGATTTTATTAAATTTCACCATATAATGCCTTGATAACTCAATCAATCATAAATCTTGATTTTATAAATCTTGATTTAACCGGTTTGTTATGCATTAATAACAGTATTATGCTTATATGAGTGGCGTCTCATGTGGAGGGAATAATAAATGTGATGGTTGTTGGACCTTTTAATTGTCTTTCTAGGGAAACTAATTAACCTCACATTAATTATCAACCAGGGGACATAAAAATTTCAAGGTTACGTGCAAAGTATATGCATGACACGTTTCCTCTTATAGCATTGGAAAAAGTCTACATGTTTAAACCAAACTTTGAAAAAACAACTTGAAATTGAACTGAAATCAATCAAAGGAATTACTCATCTCACTCTAAATGAAATCACTCTTCAATAAACCACTCACATTCTGACAATGAATTAAAAAACACTCAAATTAAATCCAAACTCACTCATTGCAGAAAGTAAAACCACACTAAAGATAAATATGATCTAGGGATGATTTTAGTGGCTAAATTTCGCTCATGGGCTAATTTTCCATGGTTTTTCCCAAAAAAAGATTCGTTATTCTAAAAATTATTCGCCCAAATTCTATAGAATAAAATTATTTTACCTTAAAAATCACCAAAATTTTATACAAAGTATATAAAATCCTTAAAAATTTGAAAATTTTTACAAAAATATCACCAAACATTTATAATTGGCATATGAAGTATTAGTAATATTCGCCAAGGTTTCTACATTTTAAAATAAATTTCCATCCTTAAAATCATCCATGATATGATCACACTTGCAGGTATTCAATTGAATATAAAAGAAATCAATTCTCAAAGAGCAAAGAATATTCGAATCACACAAGTCTAAAATAATTATTGTGTTGGCCAACGAGCTATCAACAAAATCAGTTAATGGGAATAATGTAGCATTCCTCTCTTGTGTGCACTGAGCGAACTTATTCTTTGAGGACACTTGCTTGCAAGTGATCCAGATTATTATACTATTGGGCGTTTGATTATGATTATGAGGCATTATGGATATGATGACATGTTATTTTACTGTATTGACATAGACAGGTGCTATCGACTCGGTTCTCCCGAGTGTGTAGGATTTGGACTTCGAGGATGTTGAGGCATCGACGAAACCCTTGGACTCTGGATCGAGTGAGGGAGTGGACTATTGGGGTTTGATTGTTGTATATATATGACATATGTGCATCTGATTAGATGTTATGATTATGGATTTTATTCTTACATGATTCATTGATGATGCAGGCTGACGATATCTTGCCAACCAGACTCACATGTGGAGTAGAGGGGTCACGCACGACTACCAGAAATGTTGAGGGAGGGTGTGGACAAAAACCCTTTCACAACCTACTAGAACTCTCGTAATGGCTCGAACTATAGGTTAATTATTACCTAGTTCAAGAAGACCCATGATGTCATGAGGGCCGACTGCGAAAAACACTCACGATGATTCTAAGGGGCATGCAATAAGGCAGGGGTCTTATTCCTTAGAGGCCCTTAATCTTCCACAAGATCACTTGGTAGAGTATTGACTCTAGGGGTTTTTGATGTCTACCAAGTCAGTCAAGAGGTGAGTGGCACCTTTGGAGCACGTAGTGCGTCCTGAAGGGCACGTCGCACACATGAAACAAAATGAGGCGAGTGGCACCCTTGGAGCACCTAGTGCATCCTGAAGGGCACATCGTGTTGTTAAATAATAAATGAATAAACCTAGATGGCCTTAGAATGAATAATGTGATGAGAAATATTTAAAATATTTTCCATAATAAAATGTTGCCCAGCCTAGGAAAATAAAATCTAGGTCTAAGTGATACTTGTGAATATATATATATATATATATATATATATATATATATAATAATAATAATAATAATAATAATAATCATTAATCATGTGACGAAAAGGGTTTCAGGAATTCAATTAATTTATAAAAAACTTTTGGGGGATAAAATTTAAAAAAGGGGAAAAAGGTAATTTTCTACACTTGCCCATTTGAGTTTTAAATGAAAAGGGAAAGAGGGAAATTTAAAAGATTTAGGGAACTAAGGAAAAAAGGGGAAACATAAAGAGAAAGGGAAACATAAGGAAAAAACAAATTGACTAACTTAGTAAGGTATCTTACATTTAAGAACTTTCTAAATTGAACTCAACTAGTAAATTAGTAAGGGGGTAAGTCATTAAAATGTGTAAGGGAATATGGGGACACCTAAGAGCGATTCTAGGAATGATTTTAGGTGGGTGAGGGAAATAGGAGTAATTAATTAATTAATGAAATTATTTCTGGTGCAACGAAGGGGATGGGTGACACATGTATGGGGAGGATTTGTCTGAATTAAATTTTTGAACAATAAATTAAATGGGAAATTAAGAAAGAGATGACTTAGAATCTCTATATAAAGGAGTGAGGAGGAGGATGGTGGATCTCTTATGTTATGCGTAACGTTACACTGCAGAATTTCAGGTTGGACTGACTTAGCTTGTGGGAGTTGGGATACCCAACTCGGTGAGGAGTGGTAGCTCGGCCTTGCGAGGCAAGTTGGGAACTAGATGTTCTCTGGTTTAGTGTGCATGGCCCCTTTGCGGCTTGGGGGGCTAAGGGGGAAGAAGATTACCCCTAGAGTTGGTTGGGAGGTACCAGTGAAGTCTCATAAGTCGAAAAGAGGGCGCTGCATGGAGCGCGTGGGACAACGACTCAAAGAGGACGACTTGGGATATGGTATGCTTAATTTTATTTTGCATGATAGATTATTATTATACCTTATGCTTTGAATTTTGTACTTTTAACTGTGTAGAGAAGATGTTGGACTTAACATTTTAATTGTGAAATTAATTTCCCCATAGTCTTAAGCTCGCTGCTTGACTTGTTTCCCTTAGCATTCGATCCTTGAATATTGTGACTGTCCGACTAGTTTTACTAATTTGTTGTGAAGGGTTGTTCTTTTACTTCTTCCTCATCCCTAGTTTGTCATTCCTCGCCTGAGCAGTTGATCAGGAGTCGAATCGATGATCGTCACTTTGGTGCACAGTGACCTATATATTCTAATGCCCTACTTTTCTATGCATGGATGATGAGTGAAGGATGTATTTTCCCAGTTGATTACCCCTTCTTATATCAGCGTTGATCTCCACCTTTATTTGGTCTTTGCATGTTATATCACCTCTGCGTCTTAATCGTTCTTGACATCTGAAAAATGTGCTTAGTATTCGCTTCTTTTCAACACCCTCAGCCATAATTTTAAACTCTGCATTTTTATATATTGAATGTGTTTTAATTGTTGGATATATTGCTCTGCGTTGAATGCGTTTTCATTGTTGGATATATTTCTCTGCGTTTTTATATACTGAATGTGTTTTCATTGCTGAATATATTGCTCTACGTTTTTATATATTGAATGTGTTTTCATTGCTGGATATATTTCTCCATGATTTCATATATTGAATGTGTTTTCATTGCTAGATATATCGCTCTGCGTTTATAATTCTTTTGTCCTGCGATTTAATTCTTCTTCGCAATTATAATGTAATTTGTGGGCGAATTAACACAACGAATTTACCCTTTTGTTTTCACATTCTTTAGACTGCAATTTCTTTAACCACTCAGCTATAGAAATGTGTTTTCCCTTTGCTTATATTTTTACTACGATAGCGATTTTACCCAACTAAAACTATCGTGTTAAAACTCAGCTATTGATTTTATTTTTCTTAAATCATTGCTTGGCCACGAGTTTTCTCCTTCTATAATTTACTGTATTTTTAATTCAGCGTGATTATACAAATTTATTGGTGTTAAGAAAGCCCATAGAATAGTTGGACTGCTACGAATGTACTTTTTCCCTTGGAATCTACATAATGAATTCAAATAAAAAAATTCATGTTAGTAGACATAATTTGTGAATTGTGAATCTTGAGGCTGTTGTAATGATATTGTGTTCTGTTTATCTTCGAATTTCTTCTTGAACTCTTGGATGCAAGCAGCGTTTTCGTTTGAGTTAGCTAAGGAAGATTTTAATACCTCTCACTAGATTAGGGATTGATTAGCTGTTAGTAGTAATTAAAAGCATTTAATAAATCGTGCAAGATTTCTGCGAATTCATTCAGTCAAATAAATAACACCCATTCAGACCGGAGTACAGTAACACCCATTTCCATGTGGGGAGGCAATTTAAGAGCGTAAACATTTATGATGAAGTATTATTAGAATTTGGCATGGGCGAAAACGTTTTGTTTGACTGTAACCAACTGTGTTTTTCAATGAAGTTTGGACATTTTGGCCCATATTTTGGTTAGGTTGGTTGGTGCGGCCATCCTTAACCCTATTATTCTAGATTTGGCTGAGGCTCAGTCGCTTGTAGATCTGGTTCATAGGAGAATCCCAGCCTCTGGTGATGACCCCAATCTGCCGTAAATTTACAGTGGGTACTAGATATTTAGAGATGATGAATGTTCAGTTACGATGAACGGAAAGTTACGATGAATGTTAACATATTTTTACTATGAAAGATTTACCTAGATTTTGGGAGCGATAACCTGAGGAGCGATGGCTAAGGTTGACCTTTTTCTGTATTTTAGTAGTGTCTAGTTTTCTGCTTCAAATTGAATGTTTACACAACATTTACACTGTCATACATTAATTTCATACAACGATGTTAATGGTATGCATTGCTGAATTTTTTGTACCTACCATTGAACATTTAACCAACAACATGAAAATATCCCTCTTTAATGGCATTGTCATTACTCAATAGTTTTTTTTAACGTTAATAGGCAGCTCGCTATTTTTAGTACGGTTGATATAGCTAGATGGCATGTTGTAATTTAATTTGTTAATAAGTGTTATAATTGTAGCATTCTACATTGATATTGTTAATATTGTTATATAATGTTAACTGCTAGTTAGATTGTAATTATGGATTAATTTAGAATTGCCCAATTAGATTGTAATTAATGATTGAATTAGATTGGTGAGTATTGACTAAATTGTAAATTAGACTTGCTAGATTAGATTGTAATTAATGATTAAATTAGATTGGTGAGTATTGACTAAATTTTAAATTTAGACTTGCTAAATTAGATTGTAATTAATGTTAAATTAGATTTGTTATTATTGAATAATTTATACTTGATTAATGGTTTCGGTTGTTGGCGAAGTCATGTAACAACTTGTGTTTTTCTTGTTGACATCATCCTGTGTCTTGCTGACCCGTTGCTTGGGGGTGTGGGTGAAGTCTTCTTGACAGTGATTCTAGCTCCTAGCGTGTTGGGTTTATCTTGAGTCCTTGATCCAGATAGATTATGTTGTGCCAAGGTTATTTACGCACCCATGACCACAGTGCAACATGATTCCTGATGATGGAATCATCGCACAACCTATTAGATAGACGCAAATGATAACTTGGCTGGAGTCTGTGCCTTCCGTGTGAGTGTTGTTGATCATTGTAAGTTTTCTATTGGCACATGGGATGAATGCCTTCATGCGTTTTGTTGTGTGCCATCACAGTTCTAGTTAACTGGTCTTTGAGGACATTGTGTCAAGATGGGGATGTTCTCGCTTAGTTGTAGGCATGGTCATGTTTGTGTTGGGTGGGTAGTCGTTTCTCCTTGTTGTTTTATGCATGTTTCTCCTAGTTTCTCTTGTGCTAGTGCATGGAGTCATAGTTGCATGTTGCATGTTCTGCAAGAGTGGTGCTCACTGTCAAATATGTTGTTTAGCTGTAAT
>ML781667.1:483017-502406 GCA_009831015.1 Picea engelmannii
TAGAAAAAAAAAAAAAAAAAATTCTGAACTTTTTGCTTTGCTTGTAGTCGTAACGATGGGGTCGTTACAAATAACAACAAATAATCAACTAGAAGTAAATGAAAGTATAAACTAAAAAATTAATCATGCAAAAACACACTTACAATCACACACTACCAGCACTTGTTCATGGAAGAGGGCCCTTCCTCCACCGAACAAGGTTGGGTTTTCACGGATTGGATTTACAATTTTGAATTATGAAACCATCGAAATATATTATTAAGATGGAAATAATATAACATAATTCATATTGGATCTAGTCAACAAAACATATGCTTCCTTGCTCCTTCTAGCCCCTTGTTGTAGTTAATCGATTAATTTAAATACATAGAGAGCCAAGGGACTGTAAATCATAACTGGCTTCCCTCATATATGACTAGTTTACAAGATGCTTTTCATTACAATTTTATAATGTCTACAATAGGTCAATCAAACAATATCAGATGTCAATGATCCCTACAACTCCAATCAACTGAGAACGGGGAGAATTTGGTTTCAAAATTGAGAAAAAGTTGAAGACTGGTCGCAACAATAAATATGGAAATTACATCCTTAGGAAAAAGGTCGTATCTCCTAATCCATTGACTTTATAAGGATTTCACCGTGCAAAAACTTAATTGAGCCCGTTCTAGAAAAAATCCATGTCTCAGATTTTTGATATTTCTCCTCATATGGTCATAAATCACACGTGAAGATCATTAATTTTTTGGCATATGTTTGATTGAGATCACTTGACCACAAGATGGAGATTGCCATCTTGGACCTGGGTGTGAATTAAGGATCACAAATCCATGTCATTGAACTTGGGAAAAAAAAACCTGTTGTAGATTTCCACGTGGAGGTGCGCTAGTATGCCAACCTTGGAGGTTGGAACCATGAGTGTTGCTACTTAAGAAATTGCAGCAAACAAAAGAATGTTGCCACTTGAAATTGCATTATAACTGTCTTTAGTAAGATCATGCATAATAATCCTTAATTTATTAAAAATAAAGGAAAATGATCATTATTTAACCACTAAAGCATAAATAGGTATGATATGGTGTTTTACGAGAAATTGCAGTAAATGGAGTGATAGATGAGCGGTAAGAGGAAGTAAAAGGAATGAAATGGATGTCTGTAAGTGATACTAATTGTGACAAATCAAAGAAACAACATCTCCCCCAAACTAAATATGTTGCATGTCCTCATGCAACTGAATACCTTTGCATCCAAGTTGTAAGGATCCATCTAAATGTTTCCTTCATTTATTTTTTTCATGAACAATAATCGACTCTTCTTTCCCAACTGATTATGCTAGTAGAATACAATAATTCTTTCCAAATAAGACTTTGAAACCTCTTCAAACAATGATTGTCCCATTTTTGCAAAGTTTACATTTCTAATAAAAGAGTCATCTTCAAAAACATGTCAATATTGGTCAATCATGAACAAAAATAGGTGCTCTAACTTACTATTTCTAAATTCCTTGTGACCTAGATCATCTTAGCAGTGATATGTTCAATTTACATAGCCAACATACCTTCGAAAGCAGTTCTTAAGTGATTTGTAGCAATTTTGATGGAGTAACAACAATCTGCAACAAGTAACAACATGCTTCTACAAGTAACAACAAGTTTCTACAATTAACAACAACTCCAGCTCCACCACCACTCCACCACCTAAGATGAAATAGATGAAGGGTTTTCACCCCATGGAAGTTGCATCTATATAAAATATTGCATCAATGGGACTAGATTTTAGGATTTTAAACTCTCAATCAAACAATTTATCTCAATGGAGGGTTATTATAAAGATTTATTGAGTGCCTAAACAAGGATTTTCAAAATACCTCGATTGAGGTATTTGTGGGTTAAGAAAATTTATTTAGTTGAGGTCCCTATGCATTTCTATTGCAAATAGAAATAAGGGCCTCATAACCCATTTTTCATTGTTTTTATAAGAAAAGATATATCGATTGAGTTTTATAGTTCAATTAAGTTCCTAACTCTTGATCAAGCTCTATAGCTTGATTAAGGTTTTTCTTAACTCGTACAAGAACCTCAATCAAGGTTTTTCTCAACCATATAAGATCCTTGATCAAGGGTTTGTTTTTTCCATTAAGAAATCTCAATCGAGGGATTATTTAATGTCTTTATCAAGCTATGAATACCTCGATCGAGCACTTTAAATTATTTCGATGTATGGTCATAACAAGTAATATTTCACCTTCTTTCTTGAAAAAAATTGTTTCCATAAATTCACCCATAGACATATGCATTATGCATGCATAATTGAAATTGAATAAATGAATATCATATATACCTATATAAGAAAACTTATGATCTCATGTTGCATGCATAATTAAAATTGAATAAATGAATATAATATATACTTATATAAGAAAACTCATGACCTCATATTATGATATAACTTGACATACAATATCTCAAATAATTTATATATACAACTACATTTAATCAACTCTAAGCCAATAAAAAATTAATAATAATAATAATAATAATAAATTTAATCTCTATTAAATAGGATTTCAAAATGTAGAACACTTCAAATTCTTAAAGAAGAAAAGAAATAGAACTTCCAACAAATTTCTAATTACATGAAATTCAAAAGCTTGAGAATATAGGTTTGACCAATGCGTTACTAAATAGAGTGGTTAATTCAATTTCAAATGGACTTGCAATAGAAACAAAAAGGCCATGGATTCTAATATGTCTGAAGATGATAATGTAATTGAGCGAAAGTCTTATGAAAAGACTATGAAAAATGTTAGAATAGATTTAGATAAAATAATTAGAGAAAAATAAAATAAATGTTAATAATAATATTAAATAAAAATACATTAATATTAAGGTTAATTTTAATGACTAAAGTTAACCAATTATGAGCTATGTAATATTATTTACTTAATTTTTTAAATAACATTTTTATTTAAATTAGAAATAAATGATGGCAATGGAATGGAAGGTTAACACAATTTTTTTTTAATAATATTTTATTTTTTCAAAATAAATTGTATGAGAGTGGAAAAGTCATTGAAAGTATAAATAGTAATGGAAAGTAAAACAAATACATCTAAGATAATTTAGATTAATAAAATTGTAAACCTTCCATTACTAACCTTTCCAATCTATTACTATTATATTTAAATATAAATAAAATAGTAATAAATAAATATTATTTTTAAATTTTCAACTCAATAGAAATATTTATAAATCAACTCAATCAACCCTTTTTCATTTATATACATATAAATCCATCTTTCATGTTAAACATGAAGTTAACACATAGCATTTAAAAATTATTTCTAAATTTACTTTATGAAAATTCCATTTTATTACTATATTTTTTTTCTAAAATTATAAATCCATCACTACTAAAACTAAACTAAATTTATTATAAATCATATTTTATAATTTAATAAAGAAAAAATAATAATAATAATCTATAATTCTTTAATAACAACTCATAAATATTCAGATAACAAAAATTTACTTCTAAATTCTTAACTCGATAAAAATAACTACGTCTTCACTCCAAATTAAAAATATCAAATATTTTAACTCCAAATTAAAAATATCAAATATCTATCTTTCAAAGTACAAACTTTTCCTCTAAATTTTTTTATCATATTTAACTTCTTAACTCCAAATTAAATATATCAAATATATCTTTCAAAGTACAAACTTTTCTTCTAATTTTTTTTGTTATTAAAATATATTTAACTTTTTCTGTAATTAATAAAATAAAAAATGAGATACATCTGAACTAATCTGAACTAATGTACATTGATAAAATCATAACTTTTCCACTGTCACATTTAAATGCACCATTCAATTTACTTTGAGATTTTAGTCAAAAAATAAATATATGAACTACCTCAGTGAATGATTTTCATTTTACAATTTGTATCAAACTTCCACATTACTTCCACATTTGGATCATTGTGTTATTCACTCATTTATGTTTATTGAAATAACATGTTCATGATGGGACGCATCTGCCAAATGAAAAGTCAAATGGTTATTGAAATTCTTGATGGCCCCACCAAACAACATAAATCAATGTTCATTCGATCTTGAACAATGTATGAAATTTTGAGGCGCATGGAAATGACCTTAGGGATAATTTTGTAGATAAGATTGCAAAGTGCTATCTGTCTAAATTTGTTAGGATGCGTTACCCTTTCTTCCTTTGGGATGAGTGTGAGGAAAGTGGCATTTAAGGTTGATAGAACTTGCCCTGAAGTTCTTGATTCCTCCACCACTTGCCATGCTTCCTCTCTAATCATTGGCCAACAGTAATGAAGTATTTCGTGAAACCATCTGGACCTGTAGCTTTACCTCAGGGAATTTATTTAACTTCTTGATCCACCTCATCTTGGGTGATGTTTCTTGTTAGGGCTTCATTCTGTTCATGCGTGACTAGGGAGGGTATGTGCCTGGTGTTTTTGCGGATCACGGACATTCTATCTTCGATTGGTTTTGTTAGGGGATCTTTGTAGTAGTTGGTCAGCTCCTCTATTATTTTGTCATGGTCCCTGATGGGGTTTCCATGGTAATCCTCTAGTTGAGTGATCCTATTGATGTATCTTCGGTACACCATGGATCAGTGAAATAACTTGGTGTTCTTTTCGCCCTCTTTAAGCCAATGTACTCTATATTTTTGCCTCCAGAGTATTTCCTCCTATTCCTTTCTCTCTTCTAGCTCTACCTTGAGTTCCTCCTCTTCCCTCATTGAGGTTGTTGTTATGTCCTCGATAATGAATATCTTTTGCAATGTTTCCATGGATTGCTCAATTTTCTGCATTCTTTGCAGAATGTTCCCAAATACATTCTTATTCCAGCTCTTTTGTTGTGCTTTAGAGCTTTTGAGCCGTTGTTGGAGTTTGTACATGCATATGTCATGGTCTATTACTGCTTGTGCCCACCATGATTTTGGAATATTTTGAAAGTCTGGGTGAGTGAGCCAAAATTTCTCAAATCAGAAGGGTTTGAGTTTGGGCGCGGCTTCGGTATCAAGACAGAGCGATATTGGCCAGTGATCTGAGCCTGGTTTTGGGAGGATGTTGGATTCAATGATTGGATCCTCTAACAACAGTGTTTATGAGATGAGGAAATGGTCCAATATGCAAGCCACATGTTGATGCCGAGATCTGCGATTGGACTAGGTGAAGATACCATTCCTAGTTTCTATATCTATTAAATCAAGTTGATCTATGAGGGCTTGGAACTTACCACTATCTTGATGAAGCCACTTGGTACCTTTTGTTTTTTCCTCCAATGCTAGGATGATATTGAAATCACCTCCCAGCAACCAATTAGACAAACCCAACAATGCTTTGATAGTGTCTATTCTCTTCAAAAATAGTTCTTTGTCCTGAGCACTTTGGGGCCTATACGCGTTTGTGATCATGCCTTCTTTGGTTGACCCTATGACTTTGAAGTGAGCCGTGAGCATGCCAATCGTGGAAAATTGTTGATCTATTATGACTGTAGCTGGGTTCCACAATATTTCTAGGCCTACTACCACTCCATTGGATACTGTGTGAATGGAATCACAAACTCTCCAACGGTGTCGGAAAATGTCCTCAGCTTCTTCTCTAACACATTTTGTTTCCTGTAAAAGGAGAATGTCTGGATTCTCAACATGAATACAGTTTCAAATATTCCTCTTCTTCGATCTTCCATTGAGCCCTCTTATATTCCATGTTACAATATTCATCATGATGAGTTATGAGGTGGATGGAGATATCCCTTTGTGAGTCTCTAGATATTCCCTGAATTGAGCATATAATTGTCCATCTCCTTAATGATTTTTTGTGCAGATTTTCACCCTCGTCTCTTGCTTTCAGAGGAGGTTCATTTGATCTCAGTGTCTGGGTCTAAGGAGATCCCTAATCTTGAGGTGGAGCCTTTTGTGGAGTCGATAAATATTTTATGTACCTTTCTAAGTTGTTCCACTAGGATGGTTTGCAAATCCTTTATATTGAAGGCTTCCTCCAGTTTTTCTAGATATTTGTCCACCAAATCTTGCTCATCAAGTTGCATTAGAGTATCCCCACTTTCCTTTGGCTTGTTCATATACAACTGTCCTGCTAGGCTTGTGTCTTGGTTTTGTTTTTTTCCTGGTTCCGCTTGGTTCATGGATTTACCCTTTTCCTTGTCCTGGTTGTCTTTCTTGTGTAGATCTCTGACCTCCTCCTCCCACGGAAGTTGGTTAAGAATGTCGAAGGAGTTTTTGGTGGGTATTTTATGAGCACTTTCTTAAGTTTGTTTTCTAGGTGGATGTTGTTTCCTGCTTGTAACTGTGGTTTAGGATTCCTTTTTCTTCCCCTCTTCTGCTTTTAGATTCTTTGCATTCAAGGGAAAATCGTGGAAAAGATGGCCATGTTTGTGGCACTTCCTGCAGCAAAAAGGAATGTGCTCATAATCCATTGTTTGATTCAAGTCCTCATCCTAGTATTCTAGGGTTACTAAACCTGGTAAATCCTTTTATATGTCCATGTAGACACAGATTCGAGCGTAGGAAGTGTATTTTCTCTTCTTTGTGGATTTCAAATGTTTGACATATATTCCCACCGTATTCCCTATACCCATTAGGATTTCCTCTAGATAGAATTATTGTGGTAGGGAATATAGTCGTATCCATACCAGAGCCATTGTGAAATCTTATTTCTCTGGGCTGAAGCGGTCAGTCCAGAATCTAAGGAATAACCTCGCTGAGTTGTAGAACTATGCCCATTATACAAAATTATATCCTTATCTTCCATACTGTAGAGGATGATCTTAAAAAAACCCTTGGAGCTCAGTTGCACTTCATAGTCTCTCTTGGGGTTCCACCAGTCTTTGATCCATCTCATGAGATCTCATTCTGAAGGACAAAGACCAAGAAACTTTCCTATGAGATTGTGCTCCCTCATGAACTGGGTGTGTTCCCCAACCCTGGGTGAGATTATGGTATATCATGGAAGTTTATCAAATTGGGGGATGCATTTTCCTGGTTCCCATCCACGAGATGTATTTGGATGAGACGTTCTCGACTCAACATCCATTGATTTCCTAAATCCATGTTCCTTGACTAAGCCCCGATCTCTCAAGTGGGGAGATGGCTTGAATGTGGGTCGCTTGGCTCACAATCCTTCTCTGTCATTGGTGACTACATTCTGGTTTGAGGGGGTTTCCCCCCTATTTCTGGGTTCATCATGTGCGGTCAATGGAAACGTATTGGTTCTTCCCGGCTACTCTAGTGTGACCGTTTTGTCTATAGGGGGGGAACGGTGCATGCAATGTAGGGTTTTTTTAGGGTTTTTTCTAGCCACTTCCTCTCCCCTCTACCCAATCGATCGATCTCCACCCTAGCCCCTTGTTGTATTTAATTGATTAATTTAAATACATAGAGAGCCAAGGGATTGTAAATCATAACTGGTTTCCCCAAAATTGGACTTCCTCATCTATGACCAGATTACAAAATGGTTTTAATTACCATTTTATATTGTCTACAATGGGTCAATCAAACAAGATCATATGTCAAGGATCCCTACAACTCCAATCAGCTGAGAATAGGCCAAATTTGGTTTTGGAATTGAGAAAAGGCTGACAATCGGTTGCAAGATTAAATATGGGAATTGAATCCTTAGGAAAAAGGTCCTATCTCCCAATTCATTGACTTTCTATGGATTTCACAGCAAGAAACTTAATCCAGCCCATTCTAGACAAAATCCATGTCTTGAATTTTTTATATTTGTCCTCATATGATCAGAAATCACACGTGAAGATCATTAGTTTTTTGGCACATGTTTGATTGAGATCACTGACCACAAGTTGGAGGTTTCCATGTTGGACCTGGGTGTGAATTGAGGATCACAAATCCATGTCATTGAACTTGGGAACAAAACCCCTATTGTGGGTTTCCACACGGAGGTGCGCTAGTATGCCAACCTTGGAGGTTAGAACCATGAGTGTTGCTACTTAACAAATTGTAGCAAACAAAAGAATGTTTCCACTTGAAATTGCCTCATAAACCATCATTAGTAAGATCATGCATAATTATCCTTAATTTATTAAAAATAAAGGAAAACGAGCATTATTTAACCACTAAAGCATAAATAGGTATGATATGGTGTTTTACGAGAAATTGCAGTAAATGGAGCGATAGATGAGCGGTAAGAAGAAGTAAAAGGAATGAAATGGATGTCTGGAAGTGATATTAATTGTGACAAATCAGCGAACCAACATCTCCCCCAAACTAAATATGTTGCATTTCCTCATGAAATTGAATACCTTTGCATCCAAGTTGTAAGGACCCATCTAAATGTTGCCTTCATTTATTTTTTTCATGCACAATAACCAACTCTTATTTCCCAACTGATGATGCTATTAGAATACTATAATTCTTTCCAAATATCACTTTGAAACCTCTTCAAACAATGACTATCCCATTTTTGCAAAGTTTACATTTCTAATAAAAGAGTTATCTTCAAAAACATGTCATTATTTTCCAATCCTGAAACAACATAGTTGCTCTAACTTATTATTTCTCAATCCCTTGTCACCTAGATCATATTAGTAGTGATATGTTCAATTTCCATAGCCAACATACCTTCGAGAGAAGTTCTCAAGTGATTTGTAGCAATTTTGATGGAGTAAAAATAATCTGCAACAAGTAACAACATGCTTCTACAAGTAACAACAAGTTGCTACAAGTAACACCAATTTCATCTCAACCACCGGTCCTCCACCTGAGATGAAATAGATGAAGGGTTTTCACCCCATGGAAGTTGCATCTATAGAAACTTTTGCATCAATGGGGCTAGATTTTAGGATTTTAAACCCTCAATGAAGCAATTTATATCAATGGAGGGTTATTATAAAGATTTATCAAGTGCCTAAACAAGGATTTTCAAAATACCTCGATTGAGGTATTTGTGAGTTAAGAAAATTTATTTAGTTGAGGTCTCTGTGCATTTCTATTGCAAATAGAAATAAGGGCCTCATAACCCATTTTTCGTTGTTTTTATAAGAAAAGATATATCAGTTGAGTTTTATAGTTCAATTAAGTTCCTAACTCTTGATCAAGCTCTATAGCTTGATCAAGGTTTTTATTAACTCGTAAAAGAACCTCAATCAAGGGTTTTCTCAACCCATATAAGATCCTTGATCAAGGGTTTGTTTTTTCCATTAAGAAACCTCAATCGAGGGATTATTTAATGTCTTTATCGAGCTATCAATGTCTCGATCGAGCGCTTTAAATTATTTCGATGTATGGTCATAAAAAATACTATTTCACCTTCTCCCTTGCAAAAAAGTGTTTCCTAACTTCATAGATTCACCCATAGACATATGCATTATGCATACATAATTGAAATTGAATAAACACATATCATATATACCTATATAAGAAAACTCATCATCTCATGTTGCATGCATAATTAAAATTGAATAAATGAATATCATATATACTTATATAACACAAATCATGACCTCATATTATGATATAAATTGACACACAATATCTCAAATAATTTATATATACAACCACATTCAATCAACTCTAAGACAATAAGAAAATAATTAATAACAATAACAACAACAACAACAAAAACATATTTAATCTTCATTAAATATGATTTTAAAATGTAGAACACTTCAAATTCTTAAAGAAGAAAATAAATATATAGAACTTCCAACAAATTTCTGATTACATGAGATTCAAAAGCTTGAGAATATAGGTTTGACCAATGCCTTACTAAACAGAGTGGTTAATTCAATTTCAAATGTACCTACAATAGAAACAAAAAGGCCATGGATTTGTAACATAGCCAGCCACCCACAGGTCAGGGTACGCTACCTTCAAACCCGCCCTTGGAATTCTTCCTCTTACCGATACCTTCTTAAAATTTAAGGATGCATAAAAGAAGAGACTTTAATGACATGCACAGTAGTAGTCAGCAAAGATGCATAGTCTAAAGATTCAATTAAAGGATAATTAAATATACAACGGAAATACATTCATATACATGTAAATGATACCATAACAGAGAGCACTTATCTTTATGAAAGATGACACCAACTGGCTGCAGACCAATGATGTTCCATCCAACCGTAGACACTATTATTCCAAAACTCAACAACAACGTCACCCCCGAGCCAGGGCTATGAATCCACAAGGAGGGTTCCAGAGTTTTACTTTTCTTCCCAAACCAGTCAACACCCAAGCTCTCACAAGCTTCCCAGCTCTCACAGCAATCCAAGTACACATATCTCTTCTACCCAGCTTGCACCACCCGAGAGAACAGACCTCCACCCTTCTCTGTCACGCAGTCCCTCAGGAAGTCCTTCTCCTTATTCAAGCTCCAATGCAACTGGTTCAGAATATCAATGATGGAGCTCTCAAGACTCACAACTGTGAGCAATGTTGGACATAAGACAATGCATCTTAGAATTGCAGGCCTCAAGTCACAGTTGTATCACACTAGTGAGCACTACAGACCACCATACCATGGCTAATTCTTTATCATTTTGGTTCCCTTTCCCAAGCCAAGATGCGGATCAAGATGGATCAATGAATGGGTAAGTGGGTGCATGAAAGTGCGTGAGGGAAATGAATGAACGTACAGGAAATCAATGAACAAGCCATCAGTCGAACTCCCCCATCAGACTAGAGGCAGGTTTAAGTAACTTCGGGGAGGAATCAAGAACCTCCCGGCCTTCCCCAAGAAGCTCACGTAATTGATCCCCTCCCATAGACAAAATGGGTAATTAAAATAGGAATAAACACTAAGCCCCTCCAACCCCCTCTCTTGTGGAATCATAGCCCCCTATAAATATAGTCCTTGTCTGTCTAGAAGCCAGTGATGTATTTATTATTAATAATGATAAAAATATTACATGTCTTAGGCACACTACCCTTTTAATAATTGTTTGGGCACTCTGGCCTCTCAGCATTTTAACAATACATTATTTAAAATGAGGGTTCAAAACCTGGGGTGCTACATCCTCTCACCCTTATTTTGGCACTGTCCTTAGTGCATATACAAAATAGAGATCAAAATCTCAAATCTATTCAAAAAGTTGCGGGTACTCTATCTGCATGGCATATTCATGCTCCCAGGTAGCATCTTTAGGACCGTAGCAGGTCCACTAAACTTTTACCAGCTCTATCACTCGATTCTGGAGCATTTTTACCTTTCTGTCCAATACCTGTACTGGTTGAACTGGAAAGTCTCCCTCCATCTCTACCTGAATCAGATGTCAATCAATAACATGGTTAGGATCATGTACATATTTATTTAGTAAAGATACATGAAATACATTATGCACATTCATGGAAGCAGGTAATGCAAGCATGTATGCAATTGGCCCTATTTTGTCCAATATTTCAAATGGACCACAGAATCTGGCTGCCATCTTTGTACAGCTACCCAATTTCAATGAGATTCTCTTGGGCTTCACTTTCAAAAATACATGCTCTCCTACTTTAAATTCTCTAGTTGTCTTGTTCTTTTCTTCATAAACTTTATGTCTATCCTGAGCCACCTTTAAATTCTTCTTGATCTTAACCACCTGGTATTCCATGTCCTTGAGCAACTCCGACCCAAGTAACACTCTATCTGTTGGGTTGTCCCAGCTTACTGGAGTATCGCATTTCCTACCTTACAAGGCTTCAAATGGGCTCATTCTCAATGAAGATTGATACCCATTATTAAATGCAAACTCAATCAAGTGTAAGTAATATTCCCACTTAGATGGCTTATTCATCACATACATTCTCAACATGTCTTCAATTATTCGATTGACCCTCTCTGTTTGCCCATCTGTCTAGGGATCATATGTCATTCTAAAGTTTAGATTTGTGCCAAATCCTTTAAACAATCCCCTCCAGAAACTGGAGGTAAACTTTGTATATTTGTCCAAGACAATTTTCCTGGGTATCCCATGCAACCTATCAATTTCCTTCATGAAATTTTTTTCAATATTAGTCATTATATGCGTTGTCTTCACAGGCACAAAATGAGCATCCTTTGTTAATTTGTCAAACGCCACCATGATTGAATCATGTTGTTTATTTGTTTTGGGTAATCCCGTGATTAAGTCCATGGTGATCACTTCCCATTTCTTCTCTGGAATTGGCAATGGCTGCAGCAAACCTGTTGGGTTCCTATGCTCATCCTTCACCTTCTGACATTCCATACATCGAGTGATGTAATCATCAACATCCTTTTTCATTCCCGACCAAAAGAATTGGCTTCTTACTACTGTAATTATTTTCTGGTAACCGAGATGTCCAGCATAAGGAACATCATGCATTTCCTTCAGTACCAAATTCCTCAGTTCTCCGGAACTAGCAACATAGATTCTATTCTTATGCATGAGTAATCCATCTTCCTTTATCTCATACTCCTTTATTTTTTGTTGTGCATATCCTTGTTGTAAGTTTTCCTTTACCCGTAGTTAATGCCGATCTGTAACAAGATCATCTAAAATTCTTCTCTTCAAGTCTGACAGATGCATACTGACAACAGTAGCATGCATGAGATGCACTCTTCTACTAAGTGCATCGACAACTTTATTCTCCTTTCCCTTGATATGCTTGATATCGAAGTCATATTCACTTAGAAATTCCAGACATCTTGTTTGCATGGAATTCAAGGTCACCTGTTCAAAAAGATACTTGAGTCCAATGTGGTCTGTCCTTAATTCAAATTTCTTCCCCATGAGATAATGCCTCCACATCCTCAAGACGTGAACAATGGTACCAAGTTCCAAGTCGTGGGTGGAATAGTTCCTCTCATGTTCCTTAATCTTTTTGAACTCATATCCAATGACATGTCCATTTTGGATGAGGACTCCCCCAACTCCTTCCTTACATGCATCTGTACATACCACAAAACATTAATTTGGGTCAACAATCTTTAACACAGGTGCACTAGTAAGTAATTCCTTCAACAAATTAAAATTCTTTTCACACTTGAGTGTCCATTCAAATTTAGTTATCTTCTTTTGCACAGAAGTGATGGGATGAGAAATATTAGAGAGCCCTACTATGAACCTTCTATATTAGCTAGCTAATCCCATAAAATATTTAATGTCTGAAACATTTCTGTTTTTTTTCCATCCTCTAATGGCTTCGTTCTTCTTTGGATCTACTTCTATGCCCTGCTCTGAAATAATGTGTCCCAATTAATGGATATGCTTCTGATAGAAAGAACACTTACTCAACTTCGCATACAGCTGATGTTCTCTTAGTCCTTGCAATACCAGTCTTAAGTAATGTTCATGCTCCTCTTTAGACTTAGAATAGATAAGTATGTCATCCAGAAATACTAGGACAAACTTATCCAAATAATTTATGAATATGCCATTCATTAAACACATGAATACAGCTGGTGCATTGGTCAGTCCAAATGTCACCACTACAAATTCATAATGCCCATACCTGGTCCTAAAGGTTGTCTTGTGAATCTCTTTTTCATTGATTCTTACCTAATGGTATCCTACCCTTGGGTCAATTTTTGAAAATATATTTGCTCTTCTTAGTTGATCGAAGAGGTCATCGATTTGGGGTAGAGGATACTTGTTCTTTATAGTGTACTTGTTCAACTGTCGGAATTCAATACACAACCTCAAGGTTCCATCCTTCTTTTTGAAAAAAATTATTGGTGCTCCCTAAGGTGAAACACTTGGATGTATGTACCCTTTCTTCAACAATTCCTCCAATTGCATTTGTAATTCTTTTAAATATGGTGTGCTCATTCTTTAAGGTGTTTTTGACACTAGGTTAACTCTTGGCACTGAATCAATTAAGAAATCTATTACCCTTCTTGGTGGCAATCCGAGTATTTCTTGGAATACATCTTCAAATTCCTGTAGTACCGAGAAATCTTTGAGGCTTGGCCCCTTTTTATTTTCTGGCTCTTCCACATGAGATACATACAATTGACATCATTTCCTAAAACATCTTTTTAATTGTAAGGCTGAAGTCTCTCTTATAGAGATGGGTCTTGGAACTCCTTTCACAGTGCTCTGTTTTCCATTTCCATCAAGACATGTAAATGTCTTTTTATGAGAATCTAGGACAAAATTATTCTTGTCCAACCAATCCATTCCAATCATAATATCATAAAACTCCAATGGTATGCTGTATAGATCAATACTAGTATTCATGCCATTAAGACTTATGGAACAACTTCTGACCATGTCATAGATTCTTCTTTTGGTTCCAATGGATAACTTAACCAAACTTGCTGTTTACTTTTCTCCAAGTGTAATCTATCCACTATCTTAGGATCAATGTAACAATGACTTGCTCCTGAATCAATCAAAATAGCAACAGGCCAATTTACGATCTTACCTTTCACCTCGATCATATTGGGCCGGTACTCTACTTATCGATCATTTAAAGCTTCATATATTCTTCCCATATCTTCAAATGTTGTATCTTATTGGATGTTGTGCACAGTCTTCTCTCTATATCTTCTATGTGGGAAATCCTTGTACAAGTGATCTTCCTTGCATCCCCAACATTGGATTCATGGTCTTCCCCTTTTTCCCAAAAAATATTCCTTCTTGAAATCTCCCTTAGCATATTGATCTTGATGATTCCTATTAGGCTCATTCCTATTGAAGGGAGGTTTGAATCCTTTCCTCCTCTGATTGGGATTCACATTTTTCATTTCCTTCCAAGATTTCTACAGGGATTCTCTTCCCTACCCTCACTCATACAGGTATTTAGCCTTCCTGATGGCCTCAGTCAAGGTATTAGTTTCATCATACTTAATCTTTTCCTTATAAAAGGTTGGCAATCCACTTAGAAATCTCTGTATTTTCACTTTCTCATCACCAATGAACCTGACATACTTTAACAATCCCAAGAATATATTCTCATATTCTGGCATAGTCATGCTTCCCAATCGAAGTTCAAAGAACTCCTGCATTTTCTTGTCATATAAATTCTCTGAGAGGTACTCCTTCTAGACGTACTTCTTGAATTTCCTCCAAGTGATCCTACTTTTATTAAAATGTTCCACTTGCTTCAGTGGGTCCCACCACATTGCATCCTTCCCATGTAAATGGTAGGTGGAAATCCTGGATTCTAGGTTGGACAAATAGTAATGCAACTGAAAATATCTCCTGAGCCCAAGCAACCATGCTTCGACATCATCGTTCCTTTCTCTTTGACCCTCAAAGGAAGGTGGCTTGAGCTTCCTCAGCTCTCCTTGCAAAATATCTACCTCTTGTTTCCTTCTTTGGTGTCTGATAGGCGACACGTCTAGACTACTTACGGGATCTTCTGATGCATAAAACTTTATTTTTGAGTAAGGAGGTGAGTGGTGTCCATGAGCTCTGCTATCACTTCTGGAATAAATATCTCTTCCACGATCATCCCTTATTTCATGGAACCTGCCTTCTTCCTCTTGTCTTGAGTTTGATCCCTTCTTCGTTTGTCTCTGCAACTGATCTAAGCTCTACAACACTCAAGCATTTATCTAAATTTTCTCTCTCATCAGTCTCATGTTGTCTACTTTATATCTCTGCACTTCCATCTCCAAGGTTCTCACTGTTTCTATTAACGTTTCCTACTCTCCTTTTCCCTTGTGTCCATTGGACTCTCTCTCTGCATTACCAACTCTGGTATTCTGGCCTTAGACCTCCTTATCATGATTGGAGGTTCCCTCGCCTTCTTCCATTTCCTTAATACACATCCTGAGTTGATATGTTTAAACCCCTTAATTCTACAAAATGTGCAAGTGACCATTTTTTTATAATTATGCATATGATAAACCAAATTGCCAAACCATGCTACAGGTCTCTTTCCATTTTTTTTTGTTCATGGAGATCATATCCCCATTCTCCAAGATTAACAATGTCATGTTATCCTTGGCTGACATAGAATTTCATCCTACGTAGGTGCTTCCTTCAAACCACCTTCCCAGGTGACCATGACTACAAACTGTGGCTAAATCATTCCTTATCACTTTTCTATCTCGAAGACAACCAATTCGGACCTTATCCCTACTTTCCTTAGCTCTCAATTTGCATATGACCACGGCCATGACCCCGTGCTTAGATGAAAAAGCGCTTGTACAGAGCTTTGGGACTTCGAAACTTTCAGTTAGGACCAGATCAATGATCCTCATCCTCTTTCACGATCAATGATCGAGATCCACTTCGGGACTCCGTGCTTCAGGAATCTCAACTTTCCTCTCTTGCCTCCTCCTGGAACACTTTTACCCAGAGTTCATGATCTTCCGACAGGTGTACTCCCACAGATAAACAATTGTGAATCTCTTCGGCTCTTCGAGCTTCGAAAGTTTCAAACTTTCCTCCTGCACTTTCTCCCAGAGTGCTTCCACCCGAAGTCGATGATCCTTCGACGTGTGTCTTCTGGAATCAATGGTCGATATGTACTACAACCTTCAGGCCTTTGGGAGTTTTTGACCCAACACAACCTGTCACATATTTCCCCTCTGGAGTGTCCAGTCTCCAGACTGCACGATCAGTCGCCACATGGTGAAATACTGGAAGCAGACACGTGGCCCAATCAGGCAGGTGCCAGTGTCACGTTCTAACTGACTTTTCAATACTCCAAATGCTCAAAACTTACTGACATGTGGCACACATATCATGTATCCATGTCATCCCAGGTGACGTCCACAAGCCATGTCACTTTGAAAATTCCAGGATCCACATCACCTCTAGGTTACATCATCATGCCCCGTCACTTTGTCTCTTCGAGCTTTGGGACTTCGGGAGTTTCCATACTAGCACACTTCCAATTCTCCTTAACTTTGAATTCTCGAGCTAGCCAATCTATCACCATGTCTCCTCCTGGATCGGATGACCAAGATTCACTTTGGCTCTTCACCTGAAGTCCACGGATCTGCACCACGTGTCCTCCTTAATCTGACGGTTGGGGCTTACTTCGGGTCTTCAGACTTCAAAAATCTCAAATTTCACAACTTATCTGGACTCACTGGATTTTATCTGAAGCCCTAGATCTAGTGATGCATGGCTCCTGGTAGATCAATGGCTAAGATCCTTTCGGGTCTTTGGGTTTCGAAAATCTCAAGCTTCAAACCTCCTCAAAGTACATGAGATTATGTCACGTGTCCTCTTGAATCAGACAGTTGAGGCTTACTTCGGACCTTCACCCGAAATCCACATATTTATGCCACGTCTTTTCTGGATCAGATGACCCAGATTCACCTCGGATGAACCGACGCTTGAGATTTACTCCGGACGATCTGGCGACTGAGATCTATTTCGAATGATCGGAAAATCGAGATTTACTTTGGCTCTTCATCTCTCCGGGCTTCAGGAGTTTCAAATATCAACTGAAAACCTCTCAAACAGATTCCTTCGGAGTTACTGATCTACTGACACGTGCCTCTTGGTGATCGACGGTCAGGATCTACTTCAGCTATACAGAATTTCGATGTTCGAGCCCTAACATGTCACATCACTTACCGCCTTTCAATTTGCGGGGGCATGCATTGACAGTTTGGAGTAACCCAATTTTCTACCCACAATTCTCTTGACGCTGACTCATAACCCCTCAATGGAACCGTGGTTTGGATTGCGGGACTTCCTTGGGAAATTATCTCTTGTGCAACTTGGTTCCCCGCAATGCATCCTGTCTGTTGATCTCACTCTCCAATGGGATCTGAAGGTTCTGACCTTAGACCTTACTTCCTTTTCATCAGACGACCCCTGTTCACCTGTCCTCTAATTCAACGACCACAGATCTCTCATGATCCTACAATGGCGATCACTCCCAAATTCGAAGGGGGACGGTCATGATCCTTCAAAGCCCTTACAACAGATCTCTGACGATCTAAGTCATGCCTAGATTCTACAACACCATTCCTCCTGATCTTTTCAACTTCACGGTCAGAATTTGATCTCAACCACGAGACTCTGACCAACAGACTCGACCCATACCAACCCAGTGTCTCAACCAGAAGCTCTAATACCAAACTGTAACATACCCAGCCACCCACAGGCCGGGGTACGCTACCTTCAAGCCCTCCCTTGGACTTCTTCCTCTTACTGATACCTTTTTAAAATTTAAGGATGCATAAAAGAAAAGACTTTATTGACATGCACAACAGTAGTTAGCAAGCATGCATAGTCTAAAGATTCAATTAAACGATAATTAAATATGCAACGAAAATACATTCATATACATGTAAATGATACCATAACAGAGAGCACTTATCTTTATGAAATATGACACCAATTGGCTGCAGACCAAGGGCGTTCTACCCAACCATAGACACTATTGTTCCAAAACACAACAACAGTGTCACCCCCGATCTAGGGCTATGAATCCATAAGGACGGTTCCAGAGTGTTACTTGGCTTCTAAAACCAGTCAACACCCAAGCTCTCACAGGCTTCCCAACTCTCATAGCACTCCAAATACCTAAATCTCTTCTACCCAAATTTCACCACCTGGGAGAATGGACCTCCACCCTTCACTGCCACGCAGTCCCTCAGGCAGTCCTTCTCCTTATTCAGGCTCCAACGCAACTTGTCCAGAATCTCAATGCTGGAACTCTCAAGACTCGCAGCTGTTAGCAACATTGGACACAGGTCAACACATCTCAGACATGCATGCCTCAAGTCACGGCTAGACCACACTAGTGGCCACTACAAACTACCATACCATGGCTAATTATTCAGTAGTTTGGTCCCCTTTCCCAAGCCAAGACACGAATGAGGATGGATCAATGAATGGGTAAGTGGGTGCATGAAAGTGCGTGAGAAAAATGAATGAACGTACAGGAAATGAACGAACAAGCCATTAGTCGAACCCCCCCCCATCAGACCAGAGGCAAGTTTAAGTAACTTCTGGGGGGAATCAAGAACCTCCTGACCTTCCCCAAGAAGCTCACGTAACCACTCCCCTCCGTTAGACAAAAGGGGCAATTAAAATAGGAATAAACACTTAACCCGTCCAACCCCCTCTCTTGTGGAATCATAGCCCCCTATAACTCTAGTCATTATCTGTCTAGCAATCAACGATGTATTTATTATTAATAATGATAAAAAAATTACATGTCTTGGGCACTCTGGCCTTTTAATAATTGTTTGGGCACTCTGGCCTCTCAACATTGTAACAATACATTATTTAAAATTAGGGTTCAAAACCTTGGGTGTTACAGGATTCTAATATGTCACAAGATGATAATGTAATTGCGAAAAAGTCCTTTAGGATAAATTTAGATAAAATAATTAGAGAAAAATTAAAATAAATGTTAATAATAATGTTAAGTAAAAATACATTAATATTAATGTTGATGTTAATGACTAAGGTTAACAAATTATGAGCTATGTAGTGTTAGATTTTT
>ML781667.1:512049-529153 GCA_009831015.1 Picea engelmannii
ATAATTCTTTCCAAATATCACTTTGAAACCTCTTCAAACAATGACTATCCCATTTTTGCAAAGTTTACATTTCTAATAAAAGAGTTATCTTCAAAAACATGTCATTATTTTCCAATCCTGAAACAACATAGTTGCTCTAACTTATTATTTCTCAATCCCTTGTCACCTAGATCATATTAGTAGTGATATGTTCAATTTCCATAGCCAACATACCTTCGAGAGAAGTTCTCAAGTGATTTGTAGCAATTTTGATGGAGTAAAAATAATCTGCAACAAGTAACAACATGCTTCTACAAGTAACAACAAGTTGCTACAAGTAACACCAATTTCATCTCAACCACCGGTCCTCCACCTGAGATGAAATAGATGAAGGGTTTTCACCCCATGGAAGTTGCATCTATAGAAACTTTTGCATCAATGGGGCTAGATTTTAGGATTTTAAACCCTCAATGAAGCAATTTATATCAATGGAGGGTTATTATAAAGATTTATCAAGTGCCTAAACAAGGATTTTCAAAATACCTCGATTGAGGTATTTGTGAGTTAAGAAAATTTATTTAGTTGAGGTCTCTGTGCATTTCTATTGCAAATAGAAATAAGGGCCTCATAACCCATTTTTCGTTGTTTTTATAAGAAAAGATATATCAGTTGAGTTTTATAGTTCAATTAAGTTCCTAACTCTTGATCAAGCTCTATAGCTTGATCAAGGTTTTTATTAACTCGTAAAAGAACCTCAATCAAGGGTTTTCTCAACCCATATAAGATCCTTGATCAAGGGTTTGTTTTTTCCATTAAGAAACCTCAATCGAGGGATTATTTAATGTCTTTATCGAGCTATCAATGTCTCGATCGAGCGCTTTAAATTATTTCGATGTATGGTCATAAAAAATACTATTTCACCTTCTCCCTTGCAAAAAAGTGTTTCCTAACTTCATAGATTCACCCATAGACATATGCATTATGCATACATAATTGAAATTGAATAAACACATATCATATATACCTATATAAGAAAACTCATCATCTCATGTTGCATGCATAATTAAAATTGAATAAATGAATATCATATATACTTATATAACACAAATCATGACCTCATATTATGATATAAATTGACACACAATATCTCAAATAATTTATATATACAACCACATTCAATCAACTCTAAGACAATAAGAAAATAATTAATAACAATAACAACAACAACAACAAAAACATATTTAATCTTCATTAAATATGATTTTAAAATGTAGAACACTTCAAATTCTTAAAGAAGAAAATAAATATATAGAACTTCCAACAAATTTCTGATTACATGAGATTCAAAAGCTTGAGAATATAGGTTTGACCAATGCCTTACTAAACAGAGTGGTTAATTCAATTTCAAATGTACCTACAATAGAAACAAAAAGGCCATGGATTTGTAACATAGCCAGCCACCCACAGGTCAGGGTACGCTACCTTCAAACCCGCCCTTGGAATTCTTCCTCTTACCGATACCTTCTTAAAATTTAAGGATGCATAAAAGAAGAGACTTTAATGACATGCACAGTAGTAGTCAGCAAAGATGCATAGTCTAAAGATTCAATTAAAGGATAATTAAATATACAACGGAAATACATTCATATACATGTAAATGATACCATAACAGAGAGCACTTATCTTTATGAAAGATGACACCAACTGGCTGCAGACCAATGATGTTCCATCCAACCGTAGACACTATTATTCCAAAACTCAACAACAACGTCACCCCCGAGCCAGGGCTATGAATCCACAAGGAGGGTTCCAGAGTTTTACTTTTCTTCCCAAACCAGTCAACACCCAAGCTCTCACAAGCTTCCCAGCTCTCACAGCAATCCAAGTACACATATCTCTTCTACCCAGCTTGCACCACCCGAGAGAACAGACCTCCACCCTTCTCTGTCACGCAGTCCCTCAGGAAGTCCTTCTCCTTATTCAAGCTCCAATGCAACTGGTTCAGAATATCAATGATGGAGCTCTCAAGACTCACAACTGTGAGCAATGTTGGACATAAGACAATGCATCTTAGAATTGCAGGCCTCAAGTCACAGTTGTATCACACTAGTGAGCACTACAGACCACCATACCATGGCTAATTCTTTATCATTTTGGTTCCCTTTCCCAAGCCAAGATGCGGATCAAGATGGATCAATGAATGGGTAAGTGGGTGCATGAAAGTGCGTGAGGGAAATGAATGAACGTACAGGAAATCAATGAACAAGCCATCAGTCGAACTCCCCCATCAGACTAGAGGCAGGTTTAAGTAACTTCGGGGAGGAATCAAGAACCTCCCGGCCTTCCCCAAGAAGCTCACGTAATTGATCCCCTCCCATAGACAAAATGGGTAATTAAAATAGGAATAAACACTAAGCCCCTCCAACCCCCTCTCTTGTGGAATCATAGCCCCCTATAAATATAGTCCTTGTCTGTCTAGAAGCCAGTGATGTATTTATTATTAATAATGATAAAAATATTACATGTCTTAGGCACACTACCCTTTTAATAATTGTTTGGGCACTCTGGCCTCTCAGCATTTTAACAATACATTATTTAAAATGAGGGTTCAAAACCTGGGGTGCTACATCCTCTCACCCTTATTTTGGCACTGTCCTTAGTGCATATACAAAATAGAGATCAAAATCTCAAATCTATTCAAAAAGTTGCGGGTACTCTATCTGCATGGCATATTCATGCTCCCAGGTAGCATCTTTAGGACCGTAGCAGGTCCACTAAACTTTTACCAGCTCTATCACTCGATTCTGGAGCATTTTTACCTTTCTGTCCAATACCTGTACTGGTTGAACTGGAAAGTCTCCCTCCATCTCTACCTGAATCAGATGTCAATCAATAACATGGTTAGGATCATGTACATATTTATTTAGTAAAGATACATGAAATACATTATGCACATTCATGGAAGCAGGTAATGCAAGCATGTATGCAATTGGCCCTATTTTGTCCAATATTTCAAATGGACCACAGAATCTGGCTGCCATCTTTGTACAGCTACCCAATTTCAATGAGATTCTCTTGGGCTTCACTTTCAAAAATACATGCTCTCCTACTTTAAATTCTCTAGTTGTCTTGTTCTTTTCTTCATAAACTTTATGTCTATCCTGAGCCACCTTTAAATTCTTCTTGATCTTAACCACCTGGTATTCCATGTCCTTGAGCAACTCCGACCCAAGTAACACTCTATCTGTTGGGTTGTCCCAGCTTACTGGAGTATCGCATTTCCTACCTTACAAGGCTTCAAATGGGCTCATTCTCAATGAAGATTGATACCCATTATTAAATGCAAACTCAATCAAGTGTAAGTAATATTCCCACTTAGATGGCTTATTCATCACATACATTCTCAACATGTCTTCAATTATTCGATTGACCCTCTCTGTTTGCCCATCTGTCTAGGGATCATATGTCATTCTAAAGTTTAGATTTGTGCCAAATCCTTTAAACAATCCCCTCCAGAAACTGGAGGTAAACTTTGTATATTTGTCCAAGACAATTTTCCTGGGTATCCCATGCAACCTATCAATTTCCTTCATGAAATTTTTTTCAATATTAGTCATTATATGCGTTGTCTTCACAGGCACAAAATGAGCATCCTTTGTTAATTTGTCAAACGCCACCATGATTGAATCATGTTGTTTATTTGTTTTGGGTAATCCCGTGATTAAGTCCATGGTGATCACTTCCCATTTCTTCTCTGGAATTGGCAATGGCTGCAGCAAACCTGTTGGGTTCCTATGCTCATCCTTCACCTTCTGACATTCCATACATCGAGTGATGTAATCATCAACATCCTTTTTCATTCCCGACCAAAAGAATTGGCTTCTTACTACTGTAATTATTTTCTGGTAACCGAGATGTCCAGCATAAGGAACATCATGCATTTCCTTCAGTACCAAATTCCTCAGTTCTCCGGAACTAGCAACATAGATTCTATTCTTATGCATGAGTAATCCATCTTCCTTTATCTCATACTCCTTTATTTTTTGTTGTGCATATCCTTGTTGTAAGTTTTCCTTTACCCGTAGTTAATGCCGATCTGTAACAAGATCATCTAAAATTCTTCTCTTCAAGTCTGACAGATGCATACTGACAACAGTAGCATGCATGAGATGCACTCTTCTACTAAGTGCATCGACAACTTTATTCTCCTTTCCCTTGATATGCTTGATATCGAAGTCATATTCACTTAGAAATTCCAGACATCTTGTTTGCATGGAATTCAAGGTCACCTGTTCAAAAAGATACTTGAGTCCAATGTGGTCTGTCCTTAATTCAAATTTCTTCCCCATGAGATAATGCCTCCACATCCTCAAGACGTGAACAATGGTACCAAGTTCCAAGTCGTGGGTGGAATAGTTCCTCTCATGTTCCTTAATCTTTTTGAACTCATATCCAATGACATGTCCATTTTGGATGAGGACTCCCCCAACTCCTTCCTTACATGCATCTGTACATACCACAAAACATTAATTTGGGTCAACAATCTTTAACACAGGTGCACTAGTAAGTAATTCCTTCAACAAATTAAAATTCTTTTCACACTTGAGTGTCCATTCAAATTTAGTTATCTTCTTTTGCACAGAAGTGATGGGATGAGAAATATTAGAGAGCCCTACTATGAACCTTCTATATTAGCTAGCTAATCCCATAAAATATTTAATGTCTGAAACATTTCTGTTTTTTTTCCATCCTCTAATGGCTTCGTTCTTCTTTGGATCTACTTCTATGCCCTGCTCTGAAATAATGTGTCCCAATTAATGGATATGCTTCTGATAGAAAGAACACTTACTCAACTTCGCATACAGCTGATGTTCTCTTAGTCCTTGCAATACCAGTCTTAAGTAATGTTCATGCTCCTCTTTAGACTTAGAATAGATAAGTATGTCATCCAGAAATACTAGGACAAACTTATCCAAATAATTTATGAATATGCCATTCATTAAACACATGAATACAGCTGGTGCATTGGTCAGTCCAAATGTCACCACTACAAATTCATAATGCCCATACCTGGTCCTAAAGGTTGTCTTGTGAATCTCTTTTTCATTGATTCTTACCTAATGGTATCCTACCCTTGGGTCAATTTTTGAAAATATATTTGCTCTTCTTAGTTGATCGAAGAGGTCATCGATTTGGGGTAGAGGATACTTGTTCTTTATAGTGTACTTGTTCAACTGTCGGAATTCAATACACAACCTCAAGGTTCCATCCTTCTTTTTGAAAAAAATTATTGGTGCTCCCTAAGGTGAAACACTTGGATGTATGTACCCTTTCTTCAACAATTCCTCCAATTGCATTTGTAATTCTTTTAAATATGGTGTGCTCATTCTTTAAGGTGTTTTTGACACTAGGTTAACTCTTGGCACTGAATCAATTAAGAAATCTATTACCCTTCTTGGTGGCAATCCGAGTATTTCTTGGAATACATCTTCAAATTCCTGTAGTACCGAGAAATCTTTGAGGCTTGGCCCCTTTTTATTTTCTGGCTCTTCCACATGAGATACATACAATTGACATCATTTCCTAAAACATCTTTTTAATTGTAAGGCTGAAGTCTCTCTTATAGAGATGGGTCTTGGAACTCCTTTCACAGTGCTCTGTTTTCCATTTCCATCAAGACATGTAAATGTCTTTTTATGAGAATCTAGGACAAAATTATTCTTGTCCAACCAATCCATTCCAATCATAATATCATAAAACTCCAATGGTATGCTGTATAGATCAATACTAGTATTCATGCCATTAAGACTTATGGAACAACTTCTGACCATGTCATAGATTCTTCTTTTGGTTCCAATGGATAACTTAACCAAACTTGCTGTTTACTTTTCTCCAAGTGTAATCTATCCACTATCTTAGGATCAATGTAACAATGACTTGCTCCTGAATCAATCAAAATAGCAACAGGCCAATTTACGATCTTACCTTTCACCTCGATCATATTGGGCCGGTACTCTACTTATCGATCATTTAAAGCTTCATATATTCTTCCCATATCTTCAAATGTTGTATCTTATTGGATGTTGTGCACAGTCTTCTCTCTATATCTTCTATGTGGGAAATCCTTGTACAAGTGATCTTCCTTGCATCCCCAACATTGGATTCATGGTCTTCCCCTTTTTCCCAAAAAATATTCCTTCTTGAAATCTCCCTTAGCATATTGATCTTGATGATTCCTATTAGGCTCATTCCTATTGAAGGGAGGTTTGAATCCTTTCCTCCTCTGATTGGGATTCACATTTTTCATTTCCTTCCAAGATTTCTACAGGGATTCTCTTCCCTACCCTCACTCATACAGGTATTTAGCCTTCCTGATGGCCTCAGTCAAGGTATTAGTTTCATCATACTTAATCTTTTCCTTATAAAAGGTTGGCAATCCACTTAGAAATCTCTGTATTTTCACTTTCTCATCACCAATGAACCTGACATACTTTAACAATCCCAAGAATATATTCTCATATTCTGGCATAGTCATGCTTCCCAATCGAAGTTCAAAGAACTCCTGCATTTTCTTGTCATATAAATTCTCTGAGAGGTACTCCTTCTAGACGTACTTCTTGAATTTCCTCCAAGTGATCCTACTTTTATTAAAATGTTCCACTTGCTTCAGTGGGTCCCACCACATTGCATCCTTCCCATGTAAATGGTAGGTGGAAATCCTGGATTCTAGGTTGGACAAATAGTAATGCAACTGAAAATATCTCCTGAGCCCAAGCAACCATGCTTCGACATCATCGTTCCTTTCTCTTTGACCCTCAAAGGAAGGTGGCTTGAGCTTCCTCAGCTCTCCTTGCAAAATATCTACCTCTTGTTTCCTTCTTTGGTGTCTGATAGGCGACACGTCTAGACTACTTACGGGATCTTCTGATGCATAAAACTTTATTTTTGAGTAAGGAGGTGAGTGGTGTCCATGAGCTCTGCTATCACTTCTGGAATAAATATCTCTTCCACGATCATCCCTTATTTCATGGAACCTGCCTTCTTCCTCTTGTCTTGAGTTTGATCCCTTCTTCGTTTGTCTCTGCAACTGATCTAAGCTCTACAACACTCAAGCATTTATCTAAATTTTCTCTCTCATCAGTCTCATGTTGTCTACTTTATATCTCTGCACTTCCATCTCCAAGGTTCTCACTGTTTCTATTAACGTTTCCTACTCTCCTTTTCCCTTGTGTCCATTGGACTCTCTCTCTGCATTACCAACTCTGGTATTCTGGCCTTAGACCTCCTTATCATGATTGGAGGTTCCCTCGCCTTCTTCCATTTCCTTAATACACATCCTGAGTTGATATGTTTAAACCCCTTAATTCTACAAAATGTGCAAGTGACCATTTTTTTATAATTATGCATATGATAAACCAAATTGCCAAACCATGCTACAGGTCTCTTTCCATTTTTTTTTGTTCATGGAGATCATATCCCCATTCTCCAAGATTAACAATGTCATGTTATCCTTGGCTGACATAGAATTTCATCCTACGTAGGTGCTTCCTTCAAACCACCTTCCCAGGTGACCATGACTACAAACTGTGGCTAAATCATTCCTTATCACTTTTCTATCTCGAAGACAACCAATTCGGACCTTATCCCTACTTTCCTTAGCTCTCAATTTGCATATGACCACGGCCATGACCCCGTGCTTAGATGAAAAAGCGCTTGTACAGAGCTTTGGGACTTCGAAACTTTCAGTTAGGACCAGATCAATGATCCTCATCCTCTTTCACGATCAATGATCGAGATCCACTTCGGGACTCCGTGCTTCAGGAATCTCAACTTTCCTCTCTTGCCTCCTCCTGGAACACTTTTACCCAGAGTTCATGATCTTCCGACAGGTGTACTCCCACAGATAAACAATTGTGAATCTCTTCGGCTCTTCGAGCTTCGAAAGTTTCAAACTTTCCTCCTGCACTTTCTCCCAGAGTGCTTCCACCCGAAGTCGATGATCCTTCGACGTGTGTCTTCTGGAATCAATGGTCGATATGTACTACAACCTTCAGGCCTTTGGGAGTTTTTGACCCAACACAACCTGTCACATATTTCCCCTCTGGAGTGTCCAGTCTCCAGACTGCACGATCAGTCGCCACATGGTGAAATACTGGAAGCAGACACGTGGCCCAATCAGGCAGGTGCCAGTGTCACGTTCTAACTGACTTTTCAATACTCCAAATGCTCAAAACTTACTGACATGTGGCACACATATCATGTATCCATGTCATCCCAGGTGACGTCCACAAGCCATGTCACTTTGAAAATTCCAGGATCCACATCACCTCTAGGTTACATCATCATGCCCCGTCACTTTGTCTCTTCGAGCTTTGGGACTTCGGGAGTTTCCATACTAGCACACTTCCAATTCTCCTTAACTTTGAATTCTCGAGCTAGCCAATCTATCACCATGTCTCCTCCTGGATCGGATGACCAAGATTCACTTTGGCTCTTCACCTGAAGTCCACGGATCTGCACCACGTGTCCTCCTTAATCTGACGGTTGGGGCTTACTTCGGGTCTTCAGACTTCAAAAATCTCAAATTTCACAACTTATCTGGACTCACTGGATTTTATCTGAAGCCCTAGATCTAGTGATGCATGGCTCCTGGTAGATCAATGGCTAAGATCCTTTCGGGTCTTTGGGTTTCGAAAATCTCAAGCTTCAAACCTCCTCAAAGTACATGAGATTATGTCACGTGTCCTCTTGAATCAGACAGTTGAGGCTTACTTCGGACCTTCACCCGAAATCCACATATTTATGCCACGTCTTTTCTGGATCAGATGACCCAGATTCACCTCGGATGAACCGACGCTTGAGATTTACTCCGGACGATCTGGCGACTGAGATCTATTTCGAATGATCGGAAAATCGAGATTTACTTTGGCTCTTCATCTCTCCGGGCTTCAGGAGTTTCAAATATCAACTGAAAACCTCTCAAACAGATTCCTTCGGAGTTACTGATCTACTGACACGTGCCTCTTGGTGATCGACGGTCAGGATCTACTTCAGCTATACAGAATTTCGATGTTCGAGCCCTAACATGTCACATCACTTACCGCCTTTCAATTTGCGGGGGCATGCATTGACAGTTTGGAGTAACCCAATTTTCTACCCACAATTCTCTTGACGCTGACTCATAACCCCTCAATGGAACCGTGGTTTGGATTGCGGGACTTCCTTGGGAAATTATCTCTTGTGCAACTTGGTTCCCCGCAATGCATCCTGTCTGTTGATCTCACTCTCCAATGGGATCTGAAGGTTCTGACCTTAGACCTTACTTCCTTTTCATCAGACGACCCCTGTTCACCTGTCCTCTAATTCAACGACCACAGATCTCTCATGATCCTACAATGGCGATCACTCCCAAATTCGAAGGGGGACGGTCATGATCCTTCAAAGCCCTTACAACAGATCTCTGACGATCTAAGTCATGCCTAGATTCTACAACACCATTCCTCCTGATCTTTTCAACTTCACGGTCAGAATTTGATCTCAACCACGAGACTCTGACCAACAGACTCGACCCATACCAACCCAGTGTCTCAACCAGAAGCTCTAATACCAAACTGTAACATACCCAGCCACCCACAGGCCGGGGTACGCTACCTTCAAGCCCTCCCTTGGACTTCTTCCTCTTACTGATACCTTTTTAAAATTTAAGGATGCATAAAAGAAAAGACTTTATTGACATGCACAACAGTAGTTAGCAAGCATGCATAGTCTAAAGATTCAATTAAACGATAATTAAATATGCAACGAAAATACATTCATATACATGTAAATGATACCATAACAGAGAGCACTTATCTTTATGAAATATGACACCAATTGGCTGCAGACCAAGGGCGTTCTACCCAACCATAGACACTATTGTTCCAAAACACAACAACAGTGTCACCCCCGATCTAGGGCTATGAATCCATAAGGACGGTTCCAGAGTGTTACTTGGCTTCTAAAACCAGTCAACACCCAAGCTCTCACAGGCTTCCCAACTCTCATAGCACTCCAAATACCTAAATCTCTTCTACCCAAATTTCACCACCTGGGAGAATGGACCTCCACCCTTCACTGCCACGCAGTCCCTCAGGCAGTCCTTCTCCTTATTCAGGCTCCAACGCAACTTGTCCAGAATCTCAATGCTGGAACTCTCAAGACTCGCAGCTGTTAGCAACATTGGACACAGGTCAACACATCTCAGACATGCATGCCTCAAGTCACGGCTAGACCACACTAGTGGCCACTACAAACTACCATACCATGGCTAATTATTCAGTAGTTTGGTCCCCTTTCCCAAGCCAAGACACGAATGAGGATGGATCAATGAATGGGTAAGTGGGTGCATGAAAGTGCGTGAGAAAAATGAATGAACGTACAGGAAATGAACGAACAAGCCATTAGTCGAACCCCCCCCCATCAGACCAGAGGCAAGTTTAAGTAACTTCTGGGGGGAATCAAGAACCTCCTGACCTTCCCCAAGAAGCTCACGTAACCACTCCCCTCCGTTAGACAAAAGGGGCAATTAAAATAGGAATAAACACTTAACCCGTCCAACCCCCTCTCTTGTGGAATCATAGCCCCCTATAACTCTAGTCATTATCTGTCTAGCAATCAACGATGTATTTATTATTAATAATGATAAAAAAATTACATGTCTTGGGCACTCTGGCCTTTTAATAATTGTTTGGGCACTCTGGCCTCTCAACATTGTAACAATACATTATTTAAAATTAGGGTTCAAAACCTTGGGTGTTACAGGATTCTAATATGTCACAAGATGATAATGTAATTGCGAAAAAGTCCTTTAGGATAAATTTAGATAAAATAATTAGAGAAAAATTAAAATAAATGTTAATAATAATGTTAAGTAAAAATACATTAATATTAATGTTGATGTTAATGACTAAGGTTAACAAATTATGAGCTATGTAGTGTTAGATTTTTATTTTTGTTTTTATTTTTTAAATAATATTTTATCTAAATTAGAGATAGATGATGAGAATGGAACGAAATGTTAACAAGATTATTTTTTTTAATAATATTTTATTTTTTCAAAATAAATTTTATGACAATAGAGTGGAAAGGTAGATGAAAGTATAAAGAGTAACCGAAAGTAAAAAAAATACATCTAAGCTAATTTATATTAATAAAGTTGTAACCCTTCCCCCTGATGGGGTCTTTCCAGGCTCAAAACATGGATAGATTATGGGGAGGCCATCTGACCAGATGGTTGGCCACTTGGCGCCTAATCAGACCTGCCCCCCCATATCCATCAACTCATGGTTTTAAAACACCCATTGTCACTCTTTAGAATTTATTTGTGACCATCTTTCCGCACGCTTTGGAAGCTCAACTGCGTGGGAGATTTCATGGAGCAGGGTAGGATGCCTCCACAGTCTCATCTGCACCTCAACAATGACGCTCCTAAGGTCATGCCTAGGCGCACTAAACTTCATTTTCTCCTTCAGCGTCTCCATGCCCAGCTCTCCCTAGTTCTCAATTTCTTCCTCCCCTCCTGGTGCGAATTCCACTCGGCTTCACGAACTTCTTGTTCATGCCTCTCCTCATAGGGTCTGTTGGTCTGGTTATTTTTTTTGCACCTCCTCTGTGTTCTCCGTCTTAGGTCGACTGTAGCCACCACCATGCCCCGCCTTAGAGGCAAGTCCAAAAGAGGGGCCGCCCGATATGCATCCAAGGGAAGGGAGGTGCCCAACTCTGGCCCTCCACCTGAAACCGAAGGCATCCCCTTCCTGACTCCTGTCGAAGCTCCCACCCCTGTTCAACCTCTTTGTGAGACTACCCCGGACCTCCCCCACTCTCGAATCCCTATGCCTACAGACTTGAGTGGTTTGACACCTTCAGTAATTTACTGGGCTTCATGCCTCCACCCCCCTCCCATCCTCACCATCCTCCACCTCCACCTTCTCCCCCTTGCCACCCACCCCCCCTTTTGTTTCCTTTGCTCCCTTCACCTATCCATCCTCCTCTTCCGACTCTCCATTGTCCCCCCCACTCCACTCAACTTGTGACAGGTGTGCAGACATAGCAGCTATCATGGATTGCTTGGACGACCTCAAGAGGGGTCTAGGGGATGTCAAGTCCACCTTACTCGAGCTGGAGATCACAGAATCAGAACATTGGGGCCGTGTGGACATTTTGATGTCCTTACTACAGGACCTCCGGCAAGCCATTGTAGATCGAGATAGCCACGACAGGGGAAAATTGCAGGTGCGCCAAGCCTTCGTCGGGCCAAGGCTCGCTCCATGTTTTTAGTTAATTATGCCTTAGGTTTTTTTTTTCAATTTTATCTCGGTAGCCATGGGAGGTTGTCCGGCTCTTGGGAGTTTGGTCTATGTTTTTTTGGTTCTGTTTAACGATCAACACTTCGCCCTACGTGGCAACATAGTATCTTTTTTGCATGCTTTACTCTTATTTTTTTGGACAAGTGGCAAGGGTGGTTTCCAAGCAAGGCACTGCTGCCACGTTTGATTAGGTGCTACAAACATATGTAATTCCTTTTCTTGCAAACTCTAATACAAACTTCTAACTTACAAAAAAAATAAAGTTGTAACCCTTCCACTCTATTACTATTATAAATATAAATATAAGTAATAAACAAATATTATTTTTAAATTTTCGACTCAATCTAAATATATATAAATCAACCCAATCAACCCTTTTCAATTTATATACATACAAATCCATCTTTTATGTTAAACATGAAGTTTACACAGCATTTCAAAATTATGGACAAACCAAAAAGTAAAAAATTTATTTTTCCAAATCTTTTATCAATTTTTTATTATTATCAAATTTATTTTATGAAAATTTCATTTTATTACTATATTTTTTTTCCAAAGCTATAAATCCATCACCACTAAAACTAAACTAAAATTATTATAATTTATAATTTAATAAGAAAAAAATAATAATATTAATCTATAATTTTTTAATAATACTTCAAAAATTTACTTCAAAATTCTTAACTCAATAAAAATAACTACAACTCCTAATTACAAATATCAAATATTTTAACTCCAAATTAAAAACATTAAATATATATGTTTCAAAGTACAAACTTTTCCTCTAAAATCTTTTTGTTATTAAAATATCTTTAACTTCTTTACTCCAAATTAAAAATATCAAATATATGTCTTTCAAATTACAAACTTTTTCTCTAATTTTTTTGTTAAAATATATTTAACTTTTTAACTCTAAATTTAAAATATCAATACAAACTTTTCCTCAAAAATCTTTTGTTATTAAAATATATTTAACTTCTTCGATAATTAATAAAATAAAAAATGAGATACATTTGAACTAATGTACATTGATAAAATCATAATTTTTCCACTGTCACATTGAAATGCGCCATTCAATCAAATAAAATATATATATATATGAACTACCTCAGTCAATGCTTTTCAATTTATAATTATTGAAATGGTTATTGAAATTCTTATAGTTATTGAAATTCTTGATGGCTCCACCAAATAACAGAAATCACTGTTCATTCGATCTTGAAACGATCCACCACACTCTTTCCCTTCAATTCCCAGAAAGTTTCGAGAAACTCTTCAAATTTATATCCTCTATACACAGCTGGCTGCTTCTCATCCACCATGCTGCTCGCAGGAGCAATAAAAGCCTCGTCTCCAGGCAAATAGAAAGTGGGAATTGATATGCGTGAAGTGTACATATTCGTTACTGCTCGATGCTGGATGCTCCTAAATCTCCCATTGCTCACAACCTATTATTCAAATCACAAACAAAACAAATTGAATCAATATTATCAAATTCTTGAACCGAAGGAAAACTACATGGATCTGCTCTCGTTTTCTAACCTGCAGCTGATCTCCCAAATTGACCACGAACGCGTTAGCTATGAGTTCTACGGCAACCCACTTTCCATTTCTGAATACTTGCAGTCCACTGACCTCGTTTTGCATTAACACAGTGATGGCAGTTGCATCTGAATGGCTTGAGAGACCAAGAGTAAGATCTGGGTTTGGGCAAGAAGGATAGTAATTTAAATTCATCAGTTGGCTATGTTTGCCAAGAACTTTATTCAAGTAATCGGAATCTAGCCCTAGAGCTTCTGAAATTGCAGCCAGCAGCCTTAATATCAACGCTCTCATCTCACCAGCGTATTTGCCCGCAATATCTCTGTAACAAAAGCTCAGGTCAATCAATTCTAGTGCTCTATGTCTTAGATATTTGATAATAGATAGAATTTAGCTGATTACCTGTAAGCTGCAGGTTTTTCAGGCCAAGAGCCGATGACTTCCTCCAGAGGATGACAAGGCTGCGAGAAATAGTCCACCCAGTTGAGAACTCCGTCTATGCCAATATTGAAGCTTGTAGAAAGCCGGACTGGCTGCTTCATGTCCTCTGAGTAGAAGCATGCTCGGTCTTCCACGGGCATTTCGTAGAACTCTTTGGCTATCCCCATCATGCTTTTCATCACATTCTCTGGCACGCCATGGTTCACTATCTGATATCGACAAAAAATACAGTCACTCAGACATGAAACTTTCCCGGTCAGTATATTTATTAATACCAGCATCTCAACAGAGATGTAATAGTCTGCAACTCTGATAAAAAATCAACCAAAAGTATAAATATTGAGAGGAGGGAGAGTTGTGGGTTAGGGATTGGGCTCTGTACCTGGAAGAAACCATCCTCCTCACATGCACGCCGGATTTCACCGACTATTGTTGTTCTGTTGGGGCCATCCAAGTCTTTTAGATCCACTACAGGGATGCACTCAGAGTGGGAGATCTCAGACATCTGTGGGCGTTCATGGGGAGGCAGGATATATCTGTCCTGAACCTGAAGGTTGTTTATTCCATTGGATATGAGCTTCTCAATAATACTACTGAGCTCTTGGGTCTGCACCTCCGTTGCAGAAGACATCTTCCTCCAATGCAGATGTGCAAATGCGTGATATGGATCTTACATTTGGGAATTTATAGATTGGCCAGTGGATTAACTTTAGAAAGCTTGAGTAGTGATATGTGTCCAAAACCTAAATCGCTTATGAAATACTCACGAATTATTATTATGAGTTTGGTTTTTAATAGATGTCGTTTCACATCAATAGTTTTTAAGAAATGGATCGACTTTGGACCGCTTGATGATGCAGTTTTGTCCCAAACCCAAGTGGATTGTTAAATTCTCGTGAAATTCTCATTAAATATTATAGAGGTCGTTTCACATCAATAATTTTTAAGTGATGGATTGAGATTTGTCCAAAACCCAGGCGGCGTAAGAAATTCTGAATAAATATTTTTCGGAGGGAGACCACTGTGAGAAAAAAAATTTAATAGAGAGAGAGACCAGGGATTGGTTTTTGATAGAGGTCGTTTCACATCAATAATTTTTCGGAGAGAGACCACTGTGAGAAAAAATTTAATACGGGGATGCTTTGACCCGTATTATTTATTATTATTTTATGATGTAAAATGTTCAGAAGTGATGAACCTATCACCCCTTTAATTGGTAAAGGAATCTTTTTGCAGTGCGATTTGATTTTTTTTTTTTAATTAATCTACAATGTAGGAAAGATGTGAATGTATAACATTGCTCGTGGGCTCCCTCGTGGGAAAAATATGGCAACAATCATGTCGTTTTTTAATTTATTTTTTTATGTGGTTTTTTAATTTAATTTTTTTTTATTAAAAATTATCGATTTTAATATAATTTTATTTTTATATTTTTTTATAGAATAATATGGTTTTTTAATTTAAAAAAATTATTAATTTTTCATATATTTTTATATTTGAAATTATAATGATAAAACATTTATCATAAAAATGTAAATTTTTATTTTAAAAAATTGGTTTAAATTTAGTTTTTTCCTTTAATATTTTTATCAACTAAAAACCATGTCCTATGTGTAAACTTTATTTATTTATTTGTTATTAATATTTATATTGTACTAGTTTTTTTTAACTAATTAAATATTAATAATTCATATTTTTTAATTAATTAAATACTAATAATTCATATAAAAAATATTAAAAAAGTAATATGATAATTTAATTTTTATATAATATTTATTAAAATTATATACAAATATAAAAAAATTATTAAATAACTTAAAACTTTTAACCAATGAAATATTAATTATATATAATATAAAATAAATTTAATAATAAGGAATTATTTTATAAAATAATGATAATATTAAAAATATTATTATATCTATTTTAATGATTTTTACTTAACTAAATATCAATATTATATAATATAATTTAAATTTAATGATAAGAGATCACTTTACATATTAACAATAATATAAAATAAATACATCATTATATCTAAATATAAAGGAAATTTATGATGAAATAAAGAATTAAAGAATGTGTGGAAATTAAGATATTCAAAGAAGATCAACTAAAAAATCAACATTATTAAAATAAGAATGAACTCTCACAAAATTAGTAGTGAATTGAGCATTAAACAATTCCTAAAATATTATGGTTTAAAAGAATTTGACATATTTGTGAGATTAAAAGAATTAAAAATAAAAGATATTTACTTTAGTATTTGTTAAATTATTGATCTTACTAACCTTTTAACTTATCAAAACTAAAATGATTTAGAAATGTTTTTTTAAAAACTTTTACAATAAAAAAATAAAATTTTAAAACAAACTAAATAATTACTTACTTTTAATTTTAAAATTTAATAAAATAATATTATTTTCAATGAACATCATCATCATAATCTTGATCAGTATTTTTAAAAAATATACAAATGCAAACAAAAACTTCACCTACTTCATTATTTTACTACCAAGTAAACTAAAAACCCTTAAAACATACTTTCATTGAAAATGATCTCCCTCACATATATAAGAAATACAATTTGATTTATTTATATAATTTTAGATATAAAATAAATTAAAAGTGAAAATTGTATTTTGTTAATTTGTTTACATACAATAAATAAATAATGTTTTCTATTATCATTATTATAATAATTTTTATTATTTATATATTTAATATTTTAAAAGAAATAAATAAATAATGATTTTTATTATCATTATTATAATAATTTTCATTATTTATATCTTGGA
>ML781667.1:529235-547395 GCA_009831015.1 Picea engelmannii
TTTTTTTTTTGGTTTTATTATATCATTTATTCAACCATAACAATCTATTTTACTTACCTTTCCTTCATAACTTCTCACCACCTAAGTTATATTTATTCTATACTAAAGTGAGTTGAGCAACTCCATACTTAACAATATTTTTTAAGGTTACCCTAAGTCCTATTCCATAAGACTTGGTAAATTGATAACCTATATGTGTGTGTGTGTCTGTGTGTCTTGTAATGATACTTAATGTGTATCCCTCTTATGGATAACGTTTCTACTCATTACTGAAACCTTTCTAACATAAATTTTGAATATATGTGTATGAAATTTGTATTATACGATCCTAGCTAACATATCTGATATAATATCAACCAAGGCTTTTTTGTTTTCTCGTCATATAATAATGGTTTTACTTTTCAACATATATTACTTCAAGTTTTTAAATTAGATGATGGTTTTTAAAACACAACATATTAAAATGGGTATTAATATACACTAACATAAGCTTTATCGTATCGATCAATGGATAACACTTGGCATAAAAGGAGTTGTCGTTTAGTTCTATGAGGTGATTAAATGCGTATTAGTATCATCCTTAATTTAATTCCCACCAACTTCTTGTTGTTAACCAACATTTCATACGATCTTGAATGCGCCACCTGTAGTTACCATCTTGAGATGCGATTCTCAACATTTTTTTGGAGGATGTACATGCATAGGGTCCTCGTTTTTCCAAGTGTTAGGGTTTTAGTTTGGAGCCTTAACCCTTGTGACCTTTTCCTAGTGTTGACGCTTGATTCTGTTAGGACCGAAACGACAACCTCGCAAGGATATAAATCCTCCTGCGTTTTTATAGAGGTGGTACTGCTCTATTCGATATGTTTTAAATGTGGGACTTTTATAGAAGTTCGTCAAAGGAAAGTAAAATAGATATAACATAAAATGGATTTTTTTTTTTTTTTTTAATTTTCTTTTAAAAAGAAAGTTCCTGAGAATGGACCAGGAAACACATGCATTCATACATGTAAAGAAAATAAACAAAATTTCCTCACATCCATCATAGTAGGGATAAAGATTTTTGATCACATACAAAAAAGAAAAGAAAATGATCCACATGCATAAGAGAACTTTAACAGAGTTATACATAGGTAGCTCAAATGAATATAACGATACATCAACCTCAAATACTTTATATTCGGAAAAACTGGGTTAAAAAGTACAGTCGAGATTGTTCCCAAAATAATTCTCTTGGAATTTCTAAAAAATATATAGTTCAATACATATTCTATGAAATTAAAATGTGTTTATCATAATGACTGGGATTGAGGATCCTGCGGACCATATAGAAAATATGTATAAGAATGAAGTTCTTAGAAAGAAGAGAGTGGGTGGCAGAAGACGACAAGACCTGGTAAGAAGAAAAAGGAAATTATCATTCTTTGGTTAAACCTTTCTATTTAAAGAGGTGGAGCAACTGGATGAAGATCTTGATAAAGGAAAAAGGATGTGATCAATATGAACTTACTATGCTTGGTCATTAATGTCATTTTATATATTTCATCGGTGGTTACATGAACCATCTCAATTGTCCTTTGCCCTTCATCGATAAGTTTGTCGACAACCTTTTTAAACCACTCCTCGATGTAGCTCCTCATTGGCGCCAGATTGATTTCATGCCAGATTTTTATATTGAAGAGCTCGCCTTCCAAGTCCCTTAGATCAATAGAAATATTCTGTAAATCTTATTCAATATCTTGATTTTTAATCGAATAATCAACTAGCCAGTTTTCCACATCATCTTCACTATACTCAAGAATGTTGTAGAAATTTTCAAATGATAACCCTTTAAAGATCTCAACTTGTTCGTCAAATGATTTATAGGTTAAGAAAAATGAGTTGAGTATCAATTTGGGGTCTTGGACCTCATTGTTTCTCCCAGCTAGATCTATCTCATTTAACTTTTTGAATAATTCTTTTCTTCTGGTTATGTCTTGATTGCATGCTTCGACAATAATATTCAGGTTTTCAACCTTTTCCTTCCAGCATGCATTTAGTTGTTTTATCTGATTCAGAGAAGGGAGATCCTCCTCTCTTCTTCTCAACTCTGTCATATTGGTAACTTTAAAACCAAATGGTACAACCACGTCGAGGTAAAAACCTTCCTCATTTTTCAAATCTGCCTGTAAATATTCATGAAAAGTGGGTGCTCTCATTCCAAAAGATACCATTCTCTTTGACATCTCCCAAGCCTCGATAATTAATTCCATTATTTTATTAATATTCTCCTCCACAGAGCCCCGTGCCAATGTGAGAAGGCTTGCCAATCCTTTTAATTTTGTTGGAGATGTGGTAGGCCCAATCATTGCTAAAGGACTAGCAAGTACTGGAAGAGGCATTAAAGTTTCCTCCAATTATTTGATTCCCTCCTTTAACCTGACATTCTCTGCTTCAAGTCCTCCAATATAATTATCTAGAGCATATCCAGTTTCTCGGTGAATTTGGGATATTTGGGAAGGTCGCATGTTCCATAGGTTAATCTCTGAATGAGATTTCCCCTTTTTATTCTTTACATCTCTTTTCCCAATAATCAAATTTTTGGACTCGCTGTAAAAAAGGTGCTCTAAAATACAAAAGACACTGCTTCATCGAAGGCATCACTCTCAATTACTTCCATCTGAGGATTTTGGTGAGCAGTGTTCTCTAGTTGGTCGACATTGGGGAACACTTTTTCGATGTCAATTTTGAGTTCCATATCCTCGAGGGAGATTTCATGGATGTTTCTTTCACCTCGAGGTCCCTCCTCTTCTTGCACAATCTTTTTTATTTTCTTCCTCAAGGGAAGTTTGTGAGAACTTTCAATTTTTCCTGAAGGAGGGTTCTTATCTCCTCCTTCACCTGAAGAACTGTGGGTTACTTTTTTAATTTGTTGGGACGTTGGAGCGCTGCTCTGAGATTTCATACTCTTTGGAGTGACAGTAGGGGATTGGGCACTTTCTCACCTAGACCTTTTCCTCTCTGCTTGTATGAATCATTGGTGTTGAGTATCATTTCCAAGTCGTCGATGTCATGAGCGGGAGTGCCTGAGACATTATATCAGTCTTCATTTAGAATAACATTAATGAAAGAATTGTTGAAACCAACACCCAATAGATGTTCTACAAAAATTTCTCTAAGGTCGAGCCCTTTACTCTTTCAACACATTTTAGATTGAGGTTGTGGAAGTGGCCCATGAATTCATTAATCTTTTTCATATTTCTGAATATGAAGTCCCCAACTTTCCAAGGTAGAGGTATGCATTGATTTTTCTCTTTTCATGGAAAAAATGCAACCAGTAGTTGTACTTCCTTGCTATTTCAGCAACAAACATTTTTTCAGATATGTGGCACGGAAGGAAGGAAGGATTTTCCTTGGAACCAAAAATTCTTATAACTTTATAATTCTACATTTGTTCTATTGTCCCCTTCCTATCCAGGAAATTACTCGCCTAGTCAGACATCCAGGGAGTGTCCTTTCCAAACAACAGATCTTTAAACATTGAGACAAAATCATTAAAAGATTCATAAAGATACTGGGAGGCCTTGTGCCTCCATAATGTTTGATACCAGAAGGTTATTGGGTCGAATTCGTAGTTTACCTTCTTACACACAAATAATCTTGAGAACTGGCAGCAATGCGCTATCACGAAAACCAAATAAGATCACACAAATAATTTCTTCTCCTTCTTGTATTGCGACAATTGGGAAGAGATTCCAATGGAAATCAACTTACCCCAATCGAAGATGGCCCGGTCTTTGACTGTAAAATATATAATGTAAGGACTCATTCGAGAGATGCTGGCTGTAGTTTCTTGTCTTTTTATGCTCGTAAAAAGCCATGAAATTTCCCATAAAGGATTTTTAAATGAGCCAACTTGCAATCTCATGATGTCCTCAGGGACGGTTGCTGGGTTCTCTAGGAATTCAAGTAAGAGGTCCAATCCATCATCATACTTTTTTAAGAAATACCTACAATCTTCTCCCTTGAAGGTTAGTGTTGGTTCAAGAAGTCTCGACATCTTACAGAATACCTGAGGCGATAGAGAGACAGGGGAATGGTCCTGCAACTGAATAATATATTGGCTTGGAATATATCTCTCGATGCACTAGGTGACCAACTCCTTATAGTCAAAAACTTATGGGACACAACCTATGCGTGCAATTCCAGATGTCCAAATTACCTCCTTATGGGAAGAAGAGGATGAGCAGTAGGAATATGCTCTAGACCACTGAGAACTATGGTTCTCGCGCCCGAAAATATTCAATGTATCTCCACAGAAATTTTGTTGAGTTGCTTCCATAAGTTGATGAGAACGTTCCCTTGCTCCATATTATGTTTAAAATGAACGCTGGAGTGGGATAATATAATCCTCCATAAATCCTTCTTTAATGTGTTTTAATAGGTGATATCTTCGAGCCTTTCACTTATTAATGACCATGCTTTTGAACATGTATGGTAAGTTATTAGCATTAAAAGAATAGTAAATGTGCATTGGGAAGGCTGTGAGGGTGGCGGGGATGGACGAGAGAAAAATATGATTTGATATTTTTGTGAACCTGTGAACCCACGAGTCCGCGATGATACAAGGTGCGAAATTGGCTAAGTATAGAATGGCACAACGGTTGGATAGAATCATCGTAGGTGGAATGAGACTTGGGAGTTCAGGGAGTCCGGGGATCATAATGTATATAGCGAAAATTTTTGCTGCAATGTGTATATCATGAAAAATAGTAGCATGAAAGTTCGATCCCGCCAACCCAGGAACCGACAATCATAGAATCGGCTAAGTATGGAACAAAACGAAAGTCGGTCGGGCTCGTGATGTGAAGTTATAGATGGAGATGAGAAATCATGCGTCCACCAACCCTGGAACCTGCGGTCTGAAAAGTGCAACTAAGTGTAGAAGTAGAAAGGGATAGTAGGAGGGAAAAAATAAAATGGAAAAAACGGGTAAGTATAGAAGAGGGAAAAGAAAGGGAGAAAAGAATTTGGGAAAATAGAAAAGGGGAGGGAAATTTCAGAAGCGGGAAATGACCTCAACAACAGGCTCCAACTGTTGGATGATCACCCCTTATGGGTTGTCAAGAATTAAGAATCTCATGTGACTAGGTGCTTCCGCCCATTGGGCTATGGAGCCAATTAAGAATATACAAACTAAAAATAAAATTATGTATAATGAGAATGAAAAAGTGTTAGGAGAAGAAACCTTTCATATGTTTCCCATTGAAAGACAACATTAACCTTTTTCCTTTCATCTCTTGGAGAATATATGAGTTGAATACCAATATATTTTAGACGACATAGGGTCCGATCCAGAGTGCTTCGAACTTGGTTTGCATGGATGGCTTCTCCTTGGCTTTGTTCCAAAGCAGTAATAGTTCACCCTTATGAAAGTTAATCATAGTTGTTCTTTGATCAAAATACTTCTTGATTCTTTGTTTCCTCTGAGAAGTTCGATTCAGGGCCTTGCTTCATTCCTCTTCCAACTTTAGAAATTGATTGATCCTTTTCTGGATAGGTGAAGTGTCTTATGTATCCTCAGTATTAACCACGGAGATCAATGCATTAAGCTCTAGGTTAATCGACATTTTTTCCTCTTTCCCATAAACCAATAGATACAGAGACATCTCGGTGCTATCCTTCGGGGTTGTCTTGCTTTCCCATAATGCTTATGTAAACTTCAGATGCCAATTCCTTTGGTTTCTATCAATGTTTTTCTTCAATATCTGCACAAGTGTTTTGTTCGTGGATTCAACAAGGCCATTTCCTTGTGGATACTAATTCGATGATTGACCCATGAAGATTCCATATTGTCCGTAAAACTCCGTGAACTTTGACCTAATGAAGATCAAACCATTGTGTGTTATAAATTTATCAGGGACACCAAACCTCAACAAAATGTTGTCCTTGAGGAATCTAATCAATGCTTTGGTGTCAACATTCTTTAGTGCCATTGCTTCTAGCCATTTCATGAAATAATTAGTAGCTGTCATAATGTACATATGCCCCTTGCTAGATTTTGGATTAATCGGCTATAGAGGAATCACAACTATCTTCATTTTTCCTGAAAAATTGTTGACATGACAAACATCTCCTTATTGCGGCGTACAAATCCATGAATATTAACAACAATTAGAATCCCACTCTGATTATTTTGTGGGCAGTTGCAATAGGTGCAAAGTGTCCACTGCATATTCCCTCATGGAATTTTTTGATCAGTCCTTGAGCTTGATTCTCTTCGACACATCTCAACAGTATGCCATCGAAATTTATTCTAACAAGTATGTCAACAATCAACACATATTGGTTCGCCTTCATCTTGAGTGTCCTTTGCTCCATGGAACTCATTGTAACAAGAAATTACCCAAACCTTAAATATTATATGATATCTCTGTACCATTCTGAATCAGCTAATGGTTCCCTGACTGATATTGAAATCATCCCATCAACCAAGTCCCCATTTGCAATAAGAATGCATAAACCTTCTCCTTTTATTTCCTTCAAAGGTTTAATCTCGATATCATACCCTTGAATTTTCGCTAACCAATTAGCCCATTTCCCTTCTCTCAACTGTTGATTTAGAAGCATCTTGACTGGTGACAAGGGAACATAAGCTATAACATGGGATTTTAATATATATTCATAACTTTCTCAAGTTATGAATACATCAACTCATAGTTGTATAGGGTTTTTCTCGTAAAAATTATCGGGAGTTCTTCTCCGTTGCTATTTTTCTGAGTGAGGATGGACGCAATGACTGCCTCTGTAGCAAATGAATAGATAATAAAATATCTATGAATGTCTGGACTAATGAGAACTGGAGTGGTGGTGATTTACCTTTTGATATTGTTGAACGCTTCCTGAGTATCTGTTGTCTACTCAAATCTCTGCTCCTTTTTCAACAATAAATTGATAGGTTTTACGATGCTTGCATAATCAAGGATAAATCTTCGAACAAAATTGATTTTCCCGAAAAATGACTAGATTTGTTTCTTAGATGTCCGGGGGTTGAGTTCATTAATTGATTTAACTCTTTCAGGATCAAATTAAATCCCTTCCTTGCATACAATGTGGCCCAAAAACTTTCCTTGAGTCACAATGAACAAGCATTTCTTTGGGTTTAGAGAAACGCTATATAATCGATGTGATCCTCCCTTTTCTTTGAATGCACTATCAATTCATCTTGATAGTCCACCATAACATTTCCTATCAATCCTTTGAACTCATGATCCATGGCCCTTTGGAATGTGGCTCCAGCATTCTTCAAACTGAAGGGCATTCTAGCATATGCATATGTTTCCCATGGTGTGATAAATGTTGTCTTCGATCTATATTCCTTAGCTACTAAAACCTGATTATATCCAGAAAAACCATCCAACATAGACATGCAGGCCGATCCAGTAACTTGTTGTTGCAAAACATCCATGCTGGGAAATGGGAAATTATCTTTTATGCTTTCTTTGTTAAGATCTGTGAAGTCAACGCACATTCATATTTCCAAGGTCTTCTTCCTTACAATCACTGGATTTGAAAGACAGTCTGAATGTCTAATGGGATAGATTGTCCCTGCCTTCTTCAACTTCTCCAACGCAATTTTTACCAGAGGTTTCACCTTGGGATTCATCATTCTTATTTTTTGTTTCACCAGTTTGGCTTCTTCCCTCAAAGGAATGATATGATGGAATATATTTTAATCATGGGCATTTAAATCGTCATAGGTCCAAGAGAATACATCAATATATTGTTTTAATAAGGAAACATATTGATCAGCCTTTTCGGGGGTGCAATCAACTCCCAAATTGACATATTTTGGGGATTGGTCTGCTCCAACATTGACTTTTCTTGTTTCTTGCACCTTTCGAACTGAAACTTCTTCAAGAAGATTCTTGGCATGATCATCTTTTGTAAAAAAAGATTCATATTGTATGCAGTCTTTTGGGCCGACAGTCGAGCTATCGTCTTCTTCATCATTATCATTTAACAAAAAATTCTCTAATTGTTCATCATTGTCAAACACTTGTATGTACTCAATATTATTTGGCACGGATGGACGAAAGGCCCTTTCTACCTAGAAAGACATTTTTCTTAGGACATTGTCTAGGTTTGATAATGAGGACGCCAAGGCTAGTGATTCGACCTTGTGATTCTTATCCCTTGGATGAAATTGATATTGAAAGAGCCGAATGATTCCATTAGTTCATTAATTCCTTTGAAATAAATCTTAAGTCTTTCATTTTTGATTGATGACCTACTATGAATCTCCAGTCACAATGAGATGTTATATTTTCATTCATTGTACGAGGATCATCCCCTGGATAAAAGATTCGTATTCTGCCTCATTATTCGTGCATGGAAACTCTAGTCTTACAATGTGAGGATGTGTTGTCTTGTCTAGGCTTAAGAGAACAATTCCAACTCCGTTCCCATATTTAGAACAGGCTCCGTCAAATGACATTCTCCATTAGCCTTCAAAAAAATATTCTGGGCCCAATAAGTATTGAACTTGTTATAGGTTTTCATTGTGCTCCATGTCCCAGATAGCATAGAGAAAGGTTTTCTAGGTTCACAAGGTACTTTGATCATTACTCCCTCCCTGCCTAGTATCATCATACAACTATCGTTGTTCATTATGTATCCACCGATCATGGAGGTCCATCCTCTTCCCAGCACCACCCCATATGTTGGAGGTAGGTCTACCACAATAATATTAAAAATTGTGATGATATGGGGAGCTATTGTAATCCAGGCATAAAATTCCTTGATTTCCCTGTACGCGGACACTTTTCTAGAATCGATTTCATATATGATCTCATTAGTTTCATAATACTTAGTGAAAATCATGCACAAAACTTCCATGACCCCAAGTGGCATTATATTATTTGTCACACCAGTATCAACTAAACAATTATGTAATGCAACATCATGGTTTTCAATTGAAATGTAGAAGGGCGAAATTTTTCTCTCAGCTTAGCAGTCGATGGGCTCTGGTCATGTTTTGGAGTGGTAACAACAACTTCATTTCTTCCTAATGGATCATCTAATATCTTCAAGATATTCCTCCTATGCTGAGGAATCTTCACCACTTCTGTAAAAGGAAAATCTATGCTCAACTTACTTAAGTCCTCCACGACATTATGCATCATTTGACTTGATCTTGACGCCATGTGTTTCCTTGTAGTTCCAACTGTCACCTTATAAGTTATCATTCAAAACATTCTCATTTTCTTTTTCCTTTTATTTTTCTTTTTGTTTTTCTTTGTTGTGGTCACCTTTATTCTTTTCTCTATTTACAAACCCTCTTGTTTGGGCGATGTTTTCTTGTGAGTTAGGATTGTTGTCGCCCTCTCCATATATATACATGGACGTCTCGCATCCGTCCATATGCACTATCTCAGAGATTTCATCAGGTAAGTAATAACCTTCTTTCTCAATCAATTACTCGTCATAGACATCATCCAAAAAAATCGTGTTTGGAGTAGGTTGTCTAGGGGCCCTTGGTCACTGTTGGTCGTCAGTATTCTCGAACTTGAATCTCTTTTCAGGGGGAGAGTTCCTCCTTTGTTCAGAAATCGACATTCTTGGGTTTGGCATGTAATTATCTCCCCTTCTCATCCTAGTTATTTATTTTTTCATATGTTTGATGGTTCTATTCATCTGCACAATCTCAATTCTTTGCTTTGTTTCCTGTGTTGCCACAGGATCAACTTTTATGTTAGGCATGGTTCCTTTAAAAAATCCTCTACCGGCCGTTTGATTATGAGCCACCTGAGGTTTAAATTATTCATTCTTTATAGAGATGGAAGTTCCTTGATTATAAATATTCAATCCTCCCATCTTCCTTTGTACTCTTCCCAGTATAATTTCGAGGTCGACACCTATTTCAATCCTAATTTTTTCCATATCAGTGGCCTTTGTCATTGCTTCTTCCAAAGTATCCATTTGGGATGTTTTGATGTCATATTTTACATTCAGGGGCATTTCATTCTTATAACAACTGAGAATGAACGGGTCATTTGGTCTTTTGTCTTCTGGGATTTTACTCAAGGTCTTATTGAACCTAAAATTAAAATCTCATATCCTTTCGTTCTTCCTCAACCCAATCTGGGTGAAGTCTGTGAGGAGGGTATGGTAGGAAATTTGTGGGGAAAACATAGTTAGGAACATATCTTTGAGGTTGTTAAATGAGCGAATGGATCTATTGGGAAATATTGTATACCATTCATAAGCTCTTTCTGATAAATTTTGCAGAAACAACCTCACCATGACATCATCATATTCAACTCGGTGAAAGTCACAAACGTCAAGAAATAAGTGCACATGCCCCTTTTCATCGATTGTCCCATATTGATAAAATTCTTTTAAGGTTCCCTTAGGGAGAACAAGGATCACATGTTTTTCAGCTATGATATTAAGAGGGGAATCTCTTACCCTCCTTCTATTTCCAAACCCTGGGATTCCTTGGTTTCTTACGACATATCTTTCACCTCCTTGTCTCTCCCCATGATGCTCATTTTGGGGTTGTTTGTCTCTCACTTCCATTTTTGAGGAGGTTTCAGGATCAAACTTTTCACTTCTAAGGACAGAGAGTTGCTTTCTTTTACTTCTTGTAATGGGTGCCATGTATTCATCCAGCTTCATTCTTGACCTTGTTCTTGTGATGCTCTAGCCAATCTTTGGTCTCTTCAATCTTGTCGTTATTCTTTATTTTATCTTCAGAGGATTTCTATTTCTTCTTCTTGGAATAATATCTGCCAAGATCCTTCTAAATCCTCTCGAGTTTGGGCTATTGATCCAAAAAGATCTTTTATATGACAATGGTTGAGTTATTATGCATGAGTTATTTTACCATTTAGGAATATAATGAAAGAGGAAGAATAATTAGGAAACATAACAACCACATACACATATACATATATGAAATAAATCATGAGGATCAACAAACCATAAACACCAATGTGATAACAGAGTTCGAAAATCTCGCCTACGTCTCCGGGACTTTGTCTTAGTTGGTGACGCTTTTCTTATTTAAGTTAAAAGATTTAAAAGTACATCACAATAGTGAAAAAAGGATCAAAAAATGATATGGTATTGTTCTACCAGATCTATGGAATCCAAAAAAACTGACGAAACTGAAATTGAATGAACGAAGCTCCCAGAAATGGCCCGCAAAGGTGCTCTCCAAAACAACTTCCCTGATTAAAAATGGCTTTGGCTTGGTAATTCTTCAGCATAAACCTGTTATGAACCTATCACTTTAGCTTCAAGAAGCCCTAGTTTATATAGGCCAAAATTTGGTAACCATGTCCCAACTTCCCCCCAAGATATGGCCTCAAAAAGGGCCCAAGATCCCCAATAATGAACTAAATCTCCCAATATTAGGCTAAATTTCATTTAAAAATCATATTACATAGTATAAAACCCACTGGGGAAAAATATTTGGGGCGCAACCCCTTTTTCTTTGGCTCATGGTCACCTGGGAACCCTCCATGTGCCCCTAGGATAGTGCGTACGTTGGTCTAGCCCCTTAGTTCTCGATGCTTGGTCGTAGGTCATGGCCATATGCCCACACCTATACCTCCATGTTCCCGAAGCATTTAACACCTGGTCATTTAGCTGGTGGTTATGCCCCTTGGTCGACGGTCTAGTCCAACCGACCAGGGTTAACCCATTAACCCATGCTAACATCTTACTGTAGGTCCAGGTCCTATGTAAAATCCCATGTGACTGGGGCTAGTCCCCAACGGTTATTCACGTGTGTCATGTGTTAAGTATTGGGCCTAGGTTATATGCTATGTTCCGGTGGTAAAAATGGCGCTGAGGGATAACTCCACAAGGGGATTCACCATAATAAATCTGTGCTGATGGTTACATGAATACGTGTTGCAACGGGGGGCTGGGGCTAGGCCCCAACCCTTTCTCCACCTGGAATACCATATATTGCAATTTAAATATAATTAAACACATTTCTATAGTAAGAAACACTTGTGGGAGGGTTGGCTAGCTCGGTCCTGCCAATCCTTTCACCCAGACTAGTGGTCATGGGTTTGAAACCCGTAGATCCCCAAAAAAATTTCCATAACAATAAACTGACAACCAATAAAGGGGTGCCACGTGGCAGCCCAGGACTAGTCCATGTGGCACCTTCAAATTCAATGAATAAACACCACGTGTCACAACCAAATTCGACTAGCTATCAGCAAACACTGCCCAATCAACACACTACTTCTCTGCCACATCACTGCATGCTCAATTGCCACGTTTCATGATGCCATGTCAGCCGTATGGATGTGCTACGTGTCACCCTTGCAGTGGTGAAACATGTCACTCCTTGATTAGTCAACCTATAACTATCCACATCAACATCCACTGTACCTTGGCATATCATCTGTATGGTCATACATCTTGTACAGTCAGCTGCCACGTGGCACTATACAGACTGTATAGTTAGCATTTGTTTTGTCTGTTTGGAAAAATGAACAAATCACGATATCTTGGTCATATGGAGTTCGTTTGAATTTGTTCATGTTGCATTGGGTTCGTAACGTTGAGGCCTACATACAAGTCCGTTTTGAAGATATTCTGAGCACTTTGATTTTTAGGCCTTTTTTAGCCCCATTTGGCTCCTGGATCCAATTCTGGATCACACCTCCCCACTAAATACCTTTTGGTCCTCCAAAAGGTTACAAAATGAACCTTACAGATTACATACCAATAAGGACAAACACAAAACACTATGTTGTATAAAAATGATGTTATAACAGGTCATCATTTCAATATGTGTGATTACATTAATGGAAGCAAAATACAATGAAGATGTGACATCCACTTATGGCATAACCAAGAGGCTGGTTTATTTTATTGATGGTGTTCCTCTGTATTCGTTGATAACGCCTCTTTCTTTGTGAGTACATGTGGAATCCTTTTTTCCTTCTTTGGACGAAGCTACAGATTAAGCTTCCAACAATTAGCCTTTAAATCTCCACCCTTGTTGCAATGAGGGCAGTGAGTTTTTGGCATCCAGAATTGTTTTCCCTTCTCTTTCTTTCATTGTGGAGTTGATTCTTTATGTCGTGTCTCCTTCCTAGTCAACATATACTTCTTGTACAAATATTGTCTCTTCCAGCACTGTGCCACACAATGCTTGGGTGAATGACAAAAAGTACATGGATACATATTCCACAAGTTTCAGATTACATGATTATTCTTTTTATAAACAAAAAGAGAATTGGAAACATCATGACCATTATACCTTCCTTGTTGATCTTCAGTTTGCTTTGGATATGACTTGCATTGACTATCATCATCATGGAGTGATACACCATCACCTTTCATGAATCGATCCTGCAATGATTTAGGCTGGTCATATGAAGCATCACTTGCTTTTGATGTTTTGGAACCCATCTTTGAGGATGATCCAATATCCTATTCTCCATATCCCAATCCTAAATATTGAGGTATTTCCAAAACCTCAATGGGATTAACGATACCTTGGCCCTCAATTCCAAGCCCCTTTCCTTCATATCCCATCTCGGTTAGCAATTTCAAACCTATACCTCTTGTATGTTTTTCAAATGCACCAAAAAAACCATCTTGATGGGAACAATGTGAAATTGAAGAATGACTTCCACTGTATACCTCAGAGTTGTTTTCTCAATTCACTGTAGAAGGAACTCCCTTAAATTCTTCTTCGCTTTTGTTGTTCTTTGAAGCTTTCGCTTGAACCGATCTCTTTCGTTCCAAGTAGTCTTCATACAACACTTTCACCATCTACGACATGGAAAAGATACCTTTTTGCATATCCTTCTCATCTTGAGAAAGTCCCCCTTTAGATGTAATTTCCTCAACTGAGATGATCTTTTCCCTAGTAAACATGAAAACTCAAAATCCAACCCTCAACTAGCTCTAATACCACTTGATCTGAAACGATCTTTAATATGAAAATGGTTGAGTTATTATGCATGAGTTATTTTACCATTTAGGAATCTAATGAAAGATGAAGAAATGATGAGGAAACATAAAAACCATATAAACATATACAGATCTAAAATAAATCATGAGAATCAACAAACCATAAACACCAATGTGATAATGGAGTTTGACAATCTCGCCTACGTCTTTGGGCCTTTGTCTCAGTGGGTAAGGCTTTTCTTATTTTTGTTCAAAGATTTAAAAGTACATCACATCCATTCCAAAAGGATTACAGACTGATTTGGTCTTGTTCTACCAAATCTCTGTAACCCAACAAAACTGACAACACTGAAATCGGATGAACGAAGCTCCCAAAAATGGCCTGCAAAGATGCTCTCCTCAACAACTTCCCTACACAAAAATGGCTTTGTCTTGGCAATTCTTCAGTATAAATCTGTTATGAACCTCTCTCTTTGGCTTCAATAAGCCCCGATTTATATAGGCCAAGATTTGGTAACCATCTCCCAACTTCCTCCCAATATTTGTCCTAAAAAAGGGCCCAAGATCCTCCAATAATGTACTAAATCTCCCAATATCAGGCTAAAATCCATTTAAAAATCATATTACATAGTATAAAACCCACTTGGTAAAACTATTTGGGGCACAACCTCTTTTTCGGGCTCCTAGTCACTTAGGAACCCTCCATGTGCCCTAGGCTAGCGCGCGTGCTAGGCTGGCCCCTTAACTCTCGACCCTTGGTCGGAGGTCGTGGTCATAAGCCCACACCTATACCTCCATGCGTCTGAACTATTTAACACCTGGTCATTTAGCCAATGGTTGTTCCCCTTGGTAGATGGGCTATCCCGACCGACCAGGGCTAACCCCTTAACCCACGCTAACAGCTTACTAGAGGTTTGGCTCTTATGTAAAATCCCATGTGACTAGGGCTAGTCCCCAACGATTATCCACGTGTGTCATGTGTTAAGTATTGGGCCTGGGTTATATGTTGTGGTCTGGTGGTAAAACTTGTGTCGAGGGATAACTCCACAAGGGGATTCACCATAATACATCCACGTCGAAGGTTACATGAATATGTGTTACAATCAGGGGTTGGGGCTAGGCCCCAACCCTTTCTTTGCCTGGAATACCATAAATTTAAATTTAAATATAATTAAACACATTGCTATAGTAAGTGACACTCATGGGAGGGATGACTAGCCCGACCCTGCTAAGCCTTTCACCCGGAATAGAGGTCACAGGTTCGAAACTTGTAGACTACAAAAACTTTTTCCATAACAATAAACCAACGACCAATAAAGGGGTGACACATGGCAACACAGGATTAGTCCACGTGGAACCTTCACATTCAACGAATAAATTCCATGTGTCACAACTGGATTCAACCGTCTATTAGCAAACAATGCCCAATCAACACACCACTTCTCTGCCACATCACTGCACAGTCAACTGCCACGTCATCTGTACGGACGTACCATGTGTCACCCTTGCAGTGGTGACATGTGTCACTCCCTGATTGGTCCACCTGTACATGTCCATGTCAACATCCATTTTACCTTGCCACATCAGCTGTACATTCGTACGGCCTGTAGAGTTAGCTGCCACGTGGCACTATATGGACTGTACAATCAATGTTATTTTTGCCTATTTGGCCAAATGAACAGATCACGATATCTTGGTCATACGACATCTGTTTGAGCCTGTTAAAGTTGCGTTGGGTTTGTAACGTCGAGGCCTACGCACAAATCCGTTTTGAAGAGATTATGAGCACTTTGATTTTTAGGCCTTTCTGAGCCCCATCTAGCTCTTGGATCCAATTCTGGATCAACTGTTGATATTACCAGATTATACAATTGGTGCAAAATGCTTCATTGATTATTCAATCCAAATTTTAAATGGGACTAATTACCTTGGGGTAAAGTCATATATTCTTTCAAAAATGCTTGGTCGGGTTCCAAATTTTCATTTCATGTCCCCAGTACGCTCGCCAAAAATGTTGATTCTTGAATCTGTTAGGACCGAAATGAAAAACTCACAAGGATATAAATCCTCTTGCGTTTTTATAGAGGTGGTACTCCTTTGTTCGATATTTTTAAAATGTGGGAAATTTATAGAAGTTTTCCAAAGGAAAGTAAAATAGATATAACAGAAAATAAAAAAATGTTTTTGTTTTTATTTTCTTTTAAAAAGAAAGTTCCTAAGAATGGACCAGGAAACACATACATTCATACATTTAAAGAAAATAAACAAAAATTCCTCACATCCATCATAGTAGGGCTACAGATTTATGATCACATACAAACAATAAAAGAAAATGATCCCCATGCATAAGAGAACTTTGACAAAGTGATACATGGGAAACTCAAATGGAGATAACGATAGATCAACCTCAAATAATTTATATTCAGAAAAACTGGGTTACAAAGTAGAATCGAGATTATTCCCAAAATAACTCTCTTGGAATTTCTAAAAATATATAGTTCAATACATATTATCTGAAATTAAAATGTGTTTGTCATAATGACTGGGAGTGATGCTCTCGTGGACCATAAATCAAATATTTATAATAATGAAGTTCATAGAAAGAAGAAAGTTGGTGGTGGAAGACAACAAGACCTGGTAAGATGAAAAAGGAAATTATCAGTCTTTGGTTAAACCTTTCTATTTAAAGAGGTGAAGTAACTGGATGAAGAGCTTGATAAAGACAGAAAGATGTGATCAATATGAAATTACTATGATGGTATCACATGTTTGTCACTTTCTCATTTATGTCCTTTTATGGCTTTCATCGACAGTTGCAGGAACCATCTCAACCGTTCTTTGTCCTTCATCGGTAAGTTTGTCGAAAACCTTTTTAAACCAATCCTCGATGTAGCTCCTCATTGGCACCATGTTGATTTCATGCCGAATTTTTATATATAGTTCAATACATATTATCTGAAGTTTAAATGTGTTTGTCATAATTACTGGGATTGACGCTCTCGTGCACCATAAATCAAATATTTATAATAATGAAGTTCGTAGAAAGAAGAAAGTTGGTGGTGGAAGACAAGACCTGGTAAGAAGAAAAAGGAAATTATCAGTCTTTGGTTAAACCTTTCTATTTAAAGAGGTGGAGTAACTGGATGAAGATATTGATAAAGAAATAAAGATGTGATCAATATGAACTTACTATGATGGTATCGCATGTTTGTCACTTGCTCGTTGATGTCCTTTTATGGCTTTCATTGACAATTGTAGGAACCGTTTAAACCGTTCTTTGCCCTTCATCGATAAGTTTTCTGACAATTAAACCACTCCTCGATGTAGCTCCTCATTGGAACCACGTTGATTTCATGCCGAATTTTTATATTGAAGAGCCCACCTTCCAAGTCCCTTAGATCAATACAAATATTCTACAAAGATTCTTCAATATCTTGATTTTTAATCGAATAATAAACTAGCCATTTTTCCACGTCATCTTCACTATACTCAAGAATGTCATAGAATTTTTCAAATGATAACCCTTCTTGGGGTCTTGGACCTCATTGGTGCTCCCAACTAGAGCTATCTCAGTAAATTTTTTGAATAATTCTTCTCTTCTGGTTATGGCCTGACTGCATGCTTGGACAATAATATTCAGGTTTTTAACATTTTCCTTCCAGCATGAGTTTAGTTGTTTTATCCGATTTGGAGAAGGGAGATCCTCCTCTCTTCTTCTCAAATATGTCATATTGGTAACTTTAAAACCAAATGGTACAACCGTATCAAGGTAAAAACCTTTCTCATTTTTCAAATTTGCCTGTAAATATTCATGAAAAGCGTGTGCTCTCATTCCAAAAGAGACCATGTTCTTTGACATCTCCCAAGTCTTAGTAATTAATTCCATTATTTTCTTGATATTCTTCTCCACATAGCCCTGAGCCAATGTGAGAAGTCTTGTCGATCATTTAAATTTTGTTTCAGGTGTGGTAGGCCCGAAACACTTTTTTAGTCTATGTATACTATACTTGTTAAGAGCTCAACATGTTACTGATAGTAATTGAACCTTGGTGGGGAGGATAACAATCATTCCTCCCAACCACTCAAGATAAACCCAATTGACAATATATATTATATATTATAACTCATTAGTTACAACATATATTATATCATATAATATACAATATAGCTAGTTAGTTGTAATTATAGTTTATGATGATGATTAAGGTTCACTCAGATCAAATTTTGTCTA
>ML781667.1:548267-572539 GCA_009831015.1 Picea engelmannii
AGGTTGACATTTTCATCACAACATTCATCAAGAAAGTAAAATATAACCACAATAAATAGAGACAAGAAATATGGACCGCAAAAATAAAAGAACTTTAAATGATCATTCCATTAAACACCAAAAATATTATGATGGATTAAAAACTTGGAAAATCAAACTTCAAATAAAAGTATTTGAGAATAAAATAATGTAGTATCCCATGTAGTTCTCTCGGAGTCTCAAAAATAATGTAGGTCTTTAAATATAAATTAAATGTCTTTAAAGAAAAAGTATGCATTCATCCTTCAAAGAGGACTGATAATGTCTCCCGTGAACCATAGAATGAAAATACCTAGAATAAGAGAGAAAAACAATCAAGGGTCATCCTAGTTTTCACAGAGTACTGGGAAATAAAGGCAATGTGACAAATGACTATAGAAGAAAAATAAAAAGAAAAAGGAAAACGGTTGTTTCTTGACTCACTATGATGGAAAGCATCTGTAACCTTTACTTGCTTGCGGTTGGTTCCTTTATAGGTGTATGTTGTGGTTGAGGTGGCATAACCACTATAATTTTTTATTGATTTTCCAGTTCAGTAATTATGATTAACTACTTTTACAACCACTCCTCAATCTACTCTCTTAAAGGTGCCACAGTAATTTCATGTTTAGTTTTAATTTCAAACCATTGATTTTTATATTGCCTCAAATATATATTTGATTGATGCAACATATTTTCCACTTCATCATTCCTGTTAAAATATTGAACTAACCATTTTTCAACTTCATCTACAAAAAAATCTATATTTTTGGTAAATTCATTTGCCCACACAACTTTCAATGCATTAAGTTGTCCCATTAAATATTATTTTGATAGGATCATGGTATCCATCAATAAATTGGGACCATTCAATTATTTAGTAAGACTAACAAGTTTGGGAAACAAATCACTCTTTTTATTCCTTCAAACATAAATTCCATTTATCATTTCTCTTTATTCTTTGATTCTCCTTAACTATCATGCATTGATCTCTTTCATACGGTAAGGAAAAGGAAGTTTTTGTTGTTTCCTTTGGTCTTAATTTAAGCTTGAGACTTTGGCTAAAAATGTATTTACAACTTCCTTGAAAAATCATTCATCATTTTCCAAATCCTTTTGCAAGTATTCTTCAAAATTATGTATTTTGGATGAAAAACTAGCAATGCTTTGGGAAAGCTCTCGAATTTATTAAATTACATAATTTCTCTTATGTATGGCATCACCAATTGTAACATCCCACTCTGGTGCACTGAGCGAACTTATTCTTTGAGGACACTTGCTCTGAAGTGATCCGGATTATTATGCTATTAAAACATTTGAGTTTGATTATGAGGCGTTATGAGTTGATGACATGTTGTTTTACTGCATTGACACAGAAAAGTGCTATTGACTCAGTTTTACTGAGTGTGAAGGATTTTGGACCTTGAAGATGCAGAGGCATCGATGGACCTCTTGGACTCCGGATCAAGTCTTGGAGTGTACCATTGGGGTTTGATTGTTTTATTGTGATATTAATGCATATGATTAGATGATATGATATGGATATATTCTGGCATGATTTGTTGATGATGTAGGCTGACGATAGCTTGCCGACCAGACTCACATGTGGAGTAAAAGGGTCATGCACGACTACCAGAGATGTTGAGGGAGAGGTGTGGACAAAAGTCATGCCACAACCTACTAGCACTCCCGCCGTGGCTCGAAATGTAGGTTAACATTCACCTAGTTCGAGAGGACCCACGATGCCATGAGGAAAGACTGCGATAGTTGCTCATGATGATTCTAAGGGGCGCGCAATAAGGCGGGGGCCTTATTCCTTAGAGGCCCTTAGTCTCCCACAAGTTCACCTGGCGAAGTATTGACTCCAGGGGTTTTTGATGTCTACCAAGTTAGTCAAGAGGCGAGTGGCACCCTTGGAGCACGTGGTGTGACCTGAAGTGCACGTCGTGCAAGGGAACATAAGAGGCAAGTGGCACCCTTGGAGCACGTGGTGTGTACTAAAGGGCATGTCGCACAAGGGAACAAATGAGTCGAGTGGCACCCTTGGAGCACCTAGTGCGTTCTGAAGGGCACATCACATTGTTAATAATAAATGAATGAACCTAGATGGCCTTAGGATGAATAACGTGTTAAAAATTAAAACAAAAACAAATTCCCTAATAAAATGTCGCCCAACACGAAAATTTAAGGTCTAAGTCTAAATTATGCTAGTGGTAAAATTTTATCTATCTATTTAAAAAAAAAAAACAACATAAATAATAATTATAGTCTTTGCTAAATCTTGTAAAAATAAGGGGCGTAAGAAATTTAAATGATTCATAAAAATCTATTAGGGTAAAATTTTGAAAAAAGGGGGGAATAATTGTTTTATTTTTTTATGATAATTTAAAATTATTAACTAAAAAGGGAAAAAGGAAAAAGGGGGTTAATTTATGTTAATATTATGGTGGCTTTGGGAGGTATGAACCTCTATTGTGACCTATGACGAGATTAGAATACTCTAGAAGGAAGCAAAGAAGTGAATAAAAACCCTAGACAAGTTGTCGGCTGCAGAAATATATTTAATATGAATTTATTATTACCCAGGAGGAGAAGTCAGCCCCAGTGAAACTACCCAGACTACTATGAATATAGGGTGTCAGTTCTCATTATTCGCATCTCAGCAGTTGCAGAGAGAACTGGATCTGCGTAGGTGTAGTTGCAGCTTGTGCGCAAGTTTCTGGGAAGGTGTGCATTAGCCTCTGGGTGGGATTATATGATCAGCTTGGTTTCTATTCTTGCTTGGTGAATTATCCTCTCTTGGCTATTGGATTGATACCAGGATTCTCTTCTCTGTAAAGGTCAAGGTGCTCAGAGGGTGGCTTTGGCCTGTGGTTGGGTGACGAGGGTATCGTCAATGGTAAAATGAGCACAATCTTTTATATTTTAATAGTTTATGTGCCCAGACCCCCTTCAGTCAGCCTAAAACGCTGGAAGGAAGCATAACTATTAGATATTGATCATGTTGAGGAACTACCGCTAGGGTTACTAGCAGGAGCAGTTTCCAAAAACACTGTAGCTAGGGTTACTAGCAGAAGCAGTTGCAGAAACCCTAAATCTCTGATCCGACACCTTGTGATGGAGAATCTCACCCAAGAAGAAGATATTCAGATGTGCCCTAACTCAATGCACCTCTTGGCTCTCTTAGAAGATAGAAATGATGAAGTTGAAGTTTTGGATCAAGGCATGACTAGTTACCAGTCAACCGAAGACATGTGTGAAATAATCAGTATTTTACACTTCTCAACACTTACCAGGACGATTGAAGATGATATGTGGATAATCAATAGTGGAGATTCCATGCACATGATGGGATATCAAGCCAGACTCTCAAATCTAAATGAGAGAAAGGAGCCGTAAAAAGTGGAGCTTGGAGACAAAAGCACTTACCCCGTCGAAGGATTTGGACAAGCCTCCGTCAAGTTAGAATCAGGTAATCATGTTCACTTAAGAAATGTTTTATATGTATCTGGTTTAGAAAAGAATCTTGTATCAATATCATGTTTATAAGAAAATGGAAACAAAATAGCCTTCATGGATGGAAAGGTGTTATCATGGCATAAGAATTCCAACATAGAGGATGCTAGGGTTATTGGAAGTCGTGAAGGAAATCTATATAGACTACTAGAACAAAATGAAGAAGCTCTAATACATGATGAAGTCAACCCCAATGAAATTTGGCATAGAAGGTATGCTCATATCAATTATCAAGCATTACCTTTCCTCAGAAAATGGTTGAAGGAATACCAGAATTGAAATCTACACATGAAAGAATTTGCAAAGGATTTGCCCTTGGGAAGAATATCAAGAAACCATTCCCAAGCAGCAACAACGGATCCAAGGAAATCCTAGATCTAATACACTCAGATGTTTGCGGTCCAATGTCAGTTAGATCTCTAGGAGGATCTCTTTACTACGTAATCTTCATAGATGATTGTTCAAGAAATATGTGGATGTACCTACTAAAATCAAAAGACGAAGTATTCAGCAAGTTCCAAGAGTTCAAGGCAGAAATAGAAAACCTTATGAACAAGAAGATCATGACATTAAGAACAGATAATGGAGGAGAATACACCTCAAAGGAGTTCATTGCATTCTACAAATTGGAAGGGATTAGGAGGGAGTTGATTGTTGCTCATAATCCTCGACAAAATGATGTAGTAGAAAGAAAGAACATATCTATCGAAGAAACGGTAAAAGCCTTATTAAACGATCAAGGTCTATCCATGTTTCTATGGGCAGAAGAAACAATGACAGAAATATATGTACACAAAATAAGCTCTCATTGCATATTGAAGGACATGACACCAGAAGAAGCATTCTCAGGTAAAAAACTTAACGTAGAAAATCTATGAATATTTGGACGTCCAGTTTACTCTCATATTACCAAAGATAAAAGGAATAAACTAGAACCCTTAGGAAAGAAGGGGATATTTGTGGGATATAGTGATTCATCCAAATCCTATTGAATATATATTCCAGAACAACACAAGATATAAGTTATCAGAGGCATAACTTTCAATGAAAGGATGGCCTTCAGGAAATCCATTGAAGAAATTATAGAAGAAGAGGAACTTGAAGAACCAAATGAAGAAAACACAGAAAACGAAAATAATGAAAAGGATCAACCTGATCATCCTATGGAGCCATGTGAGAACATTGATTCAGATATCATACCAAAAACCAAGAAATGACCAGCTACATTACAAGATGCAGAAAGAATCAAGGTTCCAGAAGGAACATCCAGAAAGAGTAAAAGATTGAAAAGATTCTCAAGTTATGCAGCATACATGACGAAGCTTCTAGATGAAGAATCCACTACATTTGAAGAATAAATCCAAAAGGGACAATGGAAAGAAGCTATGGCAGAAGAACATCAATCCATTATGAAAAATGAAGTATGGGAAATTGTACCTAGACCTAAAGAAAAATCAGTGGTAACCTCAAAATGGGTATACAAGATCAAACATGCAGCAGACAAAAGTGTGGATAAATACAAGGAAAGATTTGTGGCCAGAGGGTTCTCCCAGAAGGAGGGAGACGATTATGATGAAACCTTTGCCCTGGTGGCAAGGTATACTTCCATCAAAGCTATCATATCTCTTATCGCTTCCATGGGATGGGATCTACACTAGATGGATGTAAAGACAACCTTCCTCAATGGAGCTATTGAAGAAGAAGTGTATATTGAACAACCTTGAGGATTCGAGGTACATTCCAAAGACACTCATGTTTGTAGATTGAATAAATCTCTATATGGACTCAAGCAAGCTCCAAGGGCTTTGTACGCTAGAATGGAAAGCTATCTAACATGACTTGGTTTCTCCAAGAGTCATGCAGATCCAAACCTTTATTACAAATTCATGGATAACGCACCTGTGATCCTATTATTATATGTTGATGATCTATTCATAATAGGTGAAGAATCTCTAATTATCCAGTGCAAGAAGGAATTAGCCTCTGAATTTGATATGAAAGATCTAAGTATCATGCATTACTACTTAGGACTAGAAGTATGGCAGAAGCATGGTGAAGTATTCCTTGGACAAGGAAAGTACGCAATAAAGATCCTTCAAAAATTTGGAATGATGGATTGTAAGTCCATGGACACTCCTATGAATGAAGATATAAGAAAAGTGAAAGTCCCAGATTTTGATCCAGTAGATCCATCTCTATATCGACAACTAATTGGATCATTGATGTATTTGGTAAATACTCAACCAGATATTTACTTTGTTGTAAATACATTAAGCCAGTTTCAGGTGGAACCTAGACAAGAGCATTGGATAGCTGAAAAACATGTCCTAAGATATATTCGTGGGAAAATAAAATATGGCTTGAGATATACTACATCTAGTGATATCCAACTTCATGGATTCACAGACTCTGATTGGGAAGGAAGCGCAGAAGACAGAAATAGTACTTCAGGTATGTGTTTCAGCTTGGGCTCTACTATGATATCTTGGGACAACAGGAAACATAAGTCTGTCACACTCAGTATAGAAGAAGCAGAGTATATGGCATGTTGTGAAGCATGCATAGAAGAAGTATGGCTAAGAAAGTTAATCTCCGATTTATTTGATCAGATTCCAGAATCGACCATAATATATTGTGATAATCAAAGTTGTATAAGATTATCAGAACATCTAGTGTTTCATGAAAGGTCGAAGCACATTGAGATCAAATACTACTTTATTCGAGATAAAGTCCAGGAAGGAGAGGTAAAGATCAAGTATATCCCAATTGATGAGAAGACAACAAACATCTTGACAAAACCTCTATCCAGAATTAAGTTTGCATATTTCTGAGAGAAGATGGGGATTGTGGAAATAACTCCCTTAGCTGAAAGGGAAGATTCTCCAAGCTAAGATAAGGTACAGAAAAATATTCTTGAAAACATTTATTTTTGTGACTTAAATTACACTCCAGATTAGGAGGGAGTACTAAAAATATTATTTATCTTTGTAATTGAAAAATAGTCCAGATTGGACAGATTCTTTCCTTTTCGGAAAGTGGATTGAGATTTATGATGGATAGTGACTTACCATTGTGGTTAACATGGGAGGTAGTTTGATTGATAATGTATCATAGACAACGACTTCCCATTATGGTTAACATGGGGTGTGGTCTAGGGTAGTCTCTCTTCTTTAGGGTTACTCAAGAAGACTGGCGCGCCTCATCGGATAACGATTTCTCATTGTGGTTAACATGAGGAATGGTCCATTTTGGAGGTTGATACAGGACAATATTTTACTCTTGTGGTTAACAGAGGAAATGGTATGGACAGTCATTCCTTAGGGTTATACATTCTCTCTAGGGAACACTTTGATTAGTATAGGAGGAATGGCCGAGGGTGGGGAATGGTCCAAGCTCAACAATCATGGACAAACATTCCTTAGGGTTATACATTATCTCCAGGGAACACTTTGATTAGTGCAGGAGGAATGGACTAGGGTGGGGAATGGTCCAAGACAGTCATTCCTTAGGGTTTACACATTCTCTCCAGGGTGCACTTTGATTAGTGTAGGAGGAATGGCCCAGGGTGGGGAATGGTCCAAACATTATTTAGGGTTTATACATTCTGTCCAGGGTGTACTTTGATTAGTGTAGGAAGAATGGCCCAGGGTGAGGAATGGCCCAGGAACAGAAATCAGAAACAATCCTTCTTCCTTGGTTGAGAAGAATAGGGCAGATAGCCCATTATTGATGTTCTTTACTGAGGGGAGATATTCTTTCATATCTCATAGACGTCAGTGAAAGATTGGCCTAAATGATTCAGTTTATATCATAACATTGTTTCTATGTAGGTTGCTATTAGATGTTTGTTATGAAGACTATATGACAGTATATGTAAACTACTATGGTGGATATGTTCCACTATTCGTGAGGCAGATATTCTTTCAAAACTCACAGATGTGAGTGAAAGATTGGCCAGGAGACTGCTTGTCTCCAGACAATAGAGATATACTACTGTGGTGGATTTGTTTCACTATTTTTGATGATGTGTCACGGTTTGAGTAGTTGCGCACTACCTTGAATAGACACAGGTGTGTTCTATCAATTAATGTTGTACCAGTTGTCATAAAAGATTATCCAGTTGGATAATAATGATGGTGCTCATGTTGCTACCAGTTGAATGGTCTGTTGTGCTTAAGACCATACCTCCCTAGCTAGGAGGGAGTGTTAATATTATGGTATCTTCGGGAGGTATGAACCTCTATTGTGACCTATGATGAGATTAGAATACTCTAGAAGGAAGAAAAGAAGTGAAGAAAAACCCTAGACAAGTTGTCAGTTGCAGAAATATATTTAATATGAATTTATTATTACCTAGGAGGAGAAGTCGACCCCAGTGAAACTACCCAGATTACTATAAATACAGGGTGCTATTTCTCATTGTTCTCATCTCAGTAATTGCAGAGAGAACTAGATCTGCACAAGTGCAGTTGCAGCGTGTGCGTAAGTTTCTGGGAAGGTGTGCGCTAGCCTCTGAGTGGGATTATCTGATCAGCTTGGTTTCTATTCTTTCTTGGTGCATTAGCCTCTCTTGGCTATTGGATTTCTACTAGGATTCTCTTCTCTATCAAGGTCAAGGTGATCGGAGGGTGGATTCAACCTGTGGTTGGGTGATGAGGGTATCGTCAATGGTAAAACGAGCACAATCTTCTATATTCTAACAATTTCTACATCTGCCAATTTGAGTCCTAAATGAAAAGGGGAAAGAGGGAAATCTAAAATATTTAGGAAACTAGGAAAAGAGGGAAACATAAGAAGAAAAGGGAAACCCAAGGGAAAAAGAAGAAATTCAAACTTAGTAAGGTATCTACCATTAAGAACTTTCTAATTTAAAAATGAACTAGCAAAAAGATAATGGGGAAATCCATTAAAACCTGTAAGAGAATTTGGGGACACCTATGAGCGATTCTAGGAGTGACTCTAGGTGGGTGAGGGAAATAAGGGAAATTAATTAATTAAAGAAATTAATTTGTGGAGGAATGAAGGGGATGGGTGACACTTGTACGGGGAGGAATTTTTAGGAATTAATTTTTAAAACTTTAATTAAATGAGATTTTAGGAAAGTAAGGGACTTTGAAACTCTATATAATGAAGGGAGGAGAAGGATGACGGATCATCTTCTGTTTGCGTAACATTACGCTACAGAAATCTCTACTTGACTAACTTAGCTTGTGGGAGTTGGGATTCCCATATCGGTGAGGAGTGGTAGCTTGGCCTTGCGAGGCGAGTTGAGAGCTAGTTGAATCTCTGGTTAGCATGTGTGTCCCCTTTGCATCTCAGGGGCCTAAGGGGGGAGAAGAGTACCCCTAGCATTGGTTAGGAGGTACCGATGAAGTCTCGCTGGTCAGCAAGCAGGAGTTTCATGGAGTGCGTGGGATGTCCACTTACAGTGGGCGATCAGGCAACAATACTCTCTCTTCATCTTGTATGGTATATTGTTGTAGGATTTATGCGTGGATCTGCATTTTTATTTGGGTAAGTGAACTGATTGTCTAGATTGTTGACTGAAATTTTTCTTAGCCTAGCTCGATGATTGATTGACTCGCATGGCCTTCATTTCCCCACATGTCTTGACCACCTTGAGGTGTTTTGATTGTGACCTTTGTGGTTGTTTTTCCTTCGTCCCTAGCTCACCATCCCTTGCCTGAGCAGTCGGCTAGGAGCCTGATCTACAGTCGTCGCCTCAGCGTTAATAGACCTATGGTCTGAATGCCCTACTTTTTTGTGCGAGGATGATGAGCGAAGGACGAACCTATTAGCCATCTACCCTTGATGTTTGTCCTTGGATGAAGGTTTGTCTTTCTCCTTGATGCATTTAAATAACCTTGAAATTTTGATTGATGGCGAAGTTTCTTTAACTCTGCATTTCTTAATCACTGGATAAGTTTATCTCTGTGTTTTTATATATTGTTGGATGAATTGGCACTTCGTTGCATTACCTCCTTCGCAACTTAAATATGTGTTTGTTTTATTGTTGGCCTTTTTCTATGTGAATTTATCCCTACACATTAATATTTGATGAATTTTAGCATGAGATTTTGCCCATTCGATTGACTTCTTGCAAATTAATCTAGACTATGTTTTTCTGGGTGTTGGGCTAGAGATATTACCTTGGACTCTCTGCAAATTTTGATTGCTAACTTACCTGTGGAATTCATCTCCGAGGTGTTTTTTCCCACTATTGGGAATGCGTTGTTGGTAAAAGGTCAATTTTAGAAAAGCGATTTTACTCTGCATAATTATCCCTTCTAATGACGTTCTTGCTTAGCTTATTCATCACTTTTAAAAGCGAATTCACTCTGCATATTAACCCTTTGGGTGATTTCTCTCTGCATGTTCATCACTTTATTATGTTGATTTCTCTATGCGTATCATCCCTTTTTATTGGCGTTTTCTCTCTGCATGTTCATCATTTTATAATGGCAAATTCGCTCTGTGTTTCTATCACGTTTAATGGAAAAATTTACTTTGCACTTTTCATGGCATTTTCATTGTAGATGGTAGTGTTTTCCTTCCTTCCTGGGTATTGGTGGATGTTCATAATATAGAATGTGTCTTCGTATTGAATGCCCAGGTTTTTGACATTTATTAGTGACTGATGGTTGCCATAGTTTACCACAGAACTGAGGTTAAATTGCTTGACGGATTTTGCTGTTACACACCCCCAATTGTTTGCTGATAAAACGAGTTATTGTTTCATTGCCTTGATGGACCTCAACTTGCCTTGAATGTGGGATTGAAATTCCATTAATTACCCACGTTTTTCCCCTTTCCATTTTTATCAACAGTGGCCCTAGACTATATATCTTGCCTACACATTCATCTGTGTAGACCAGAGGATTTACCCTCTGTTATGAGGTGAATATTTTACCACGAATTTAATTCTGGCCAACGCATTATATTTACTGGAAATACAATTTATTTGATATCATTTACTTCTTAAATGAACATGGACTTACTTAACGACATCGCTAATGTATTCCTGACAATGCTATGGTAATTAATGACTTTACAAATTTTAATGATGGCAGTTATAATAAAGGCTTAATATGGCATGTTGACAACAAATCCTCACTGTAAGAGGGACTGCGATTTACCCTTACTGCCTGGCATTTTCCATTTAATACCTGCATTTTCTTTAATTCGATGTTTCTCATCTTTATTTGTGTTTATTTAAGATTGCACTTCCTTACCTTCCATTCGTTTCCTACATCCATTTTTGATGGAGTTAATTTCTGGTGAACTTACTTTTCCTAGCGAGTACGTGAACCAATTTCCAGCTGTCTGATTGCATCGTTAATATCAACTCTTTTGCTGACATGTGTAGAGGGATGACTTTCTTTACACTACTTTTGATTTGGCCTTTTGTAATGGATAGCTTCTCCTTCAAGTGGCCTTAGTTCATTACATAATTTAAATTGTTGGGACAACCCCTATACCTAATAGACAACCTTAAATTAACTTAGACTAGACTTGTCAATTAACCTTATTATTGATTTTACCAGACTTGATGGTTAAAGTGATTATTGTTTATAGTGTTAGTAATGACTTATCTAATATGTCTTAATTGATTTCTTTTAGAGTTAATTTAGAGGGTACATTGATGACCCAATTATCTTTTAGACTGGCTCCATTTGATTGCATATAATGTTAAAACGAATGGTACATTAAGGACTTTTTGGTAAATTAACTTGTCAACTAGTGGGATAATTGCAGCTTGTGCCTTAATTTTGTTAACTTCATCGGTGGGGTAAATTGCTAAACTAGATGGTGTTTAGTGAAAATTTCAGACTTGCCTTTTTAGATCATAATTAATGTTAACTAGATTAGCATGTATTGGTTGAATTATAACTTAGACATGCTGATTTGGAGGGTAAGCTATGTTACTTAGATTGATATCTTTGACTAATTTTAGACAGGATTAAAGGGGTTGGGTTGTTGATGAAGACTTGCGCTGGCTTGCATCTTCCCTTGTTGTCATCTTCTTGTGTCTCGTCAACCTATTGTTGGGGTATGGGTGTGCTTTCCTCTCAGTATTCGGTTTATAGCACGTCAGATTTATCTAGATTCCTTGGTCTAGATAGGATGTGTTGCACCAAGGTTAATGATGCATCTATCTCCTGGGAACAACATGATTCCTCATGAGGGGATGATGGTGCACCCTGGGGGATAGCGACGAACAAGATCTTGGCCGAAGTAGGTGCTTTTGTGCAAGTGTTGTCGAGTGTGCGAGTTGCTTTTGGCATAAGGGTCAAACACATTCAGGTGTTAGGTCTGCGCACCTTGAGGTCCTAGTCCTTGATCATCTAGGCCGTGATGTCAGGACAAGGATGTTTTCCCTTAGCTTGTAGGCGTGGTCGTGTTGTGTCAGGCAGGTAGTCATCCTCCATGTTATTTCTTCTCTTGTTTGCCAGTTGTGATTGTGCCTATGTGTGGTGTCATAGTAACCTGTTGCCTGGAATGCATGCTTGCGTTCATTATCAGTGGCGTCATTAAAAAAAATTCATCGTTTCCTTCATGCCCTTATTTATTCAAAACAAAAAAAAAATTGGCTTCGCTCGTGGCCTTATTGGTGGGGTTATTACACCAACATATTTTCTTGCAACTTGCAATAAGCTTTATGATCCTTTGTATTTTGTACTTCTTTCTTGGGTGTCCTCTAACTCAACTGTAGGTTGAATTGAACTCAAAGGTTCTAGAAACAATGGTCCTGGTACCAAGGCAACTTCCAATTCTTTTATGCTGTCCTTTAATTATGAATTCTCTTTTTCCATGTTAACTATTGATTTTTTTAGTGCCTCTCCAATAGCTCCATCAAAGTATGCAATTTTGAATGGTTCTAGTCAATCCAAATCAATTGAATATTTTCATCATTTTGATGACCTTTTATTCTTGGTATTCACATTTTCTAGCAACAACTTATAATCTCATGATTGTATGTTGTGTGCTACAGAGTGACAGATTAATCTTCAAATATTTCATAATCCTGGGTAATAACATCATAAAAAATTTCTCTCATTTCTAATAACTTTTGTGCAGACCGACCAGGTTCTTCAATAATCTCAGCCATGTCCATTGCACGGGGACTTTCCTATACTTCAGGTACATTTAAATCTACTAATGATATAGTTATTTTTCTTTTCACATGAGTGTATGTAATATGTCATTTTTTGATACTTTTCCTCAGTGGGTCTTTATCTCCACCGTCATTTGATCCTCCAAATGATGTTTTTCTAGTCTCCATTCCACTGGTTCTATTCTTCATTCTCAATGGAGTGATTCTTTGTGATGTTTTTGGTGCATTAGAGCTTTGACTTGTTGCTTCCCTATCATGTTGTCTATGTCTTTCGTTTGTACTTTTTATTTCTCTCGCGTCATTTGAAACTTGGTAGGACGCTAGTTCATGGAGAACTAAGTTATCTCTGTCACCCTCTTGAAGTTGTTCAATTCTAGTGAAGTGTGAAGAGTACCCTACTAACTCCATATTTGTTGTCTCAGTGAAAACCTTCAACAAATTTTGCTTCCTTCACGCCCAATTGTTCATGGTGTCATTCCAATTCATTAAGGTGAGTTATGTTCTTAACAATAAAATTCTCAAATTTCCATGGTAGGGGTATGAATTGTTTTTTGCTCTTATCATCGAAGAAGTGGGCCTAAGTCTTGTATTGTCTGCATATTTCTACGACAAAGAGTTTATAATAATAATAATAATAATAATAATGTATTTTTAAGGTCACGACTAAGCCCCACCAAATTGGTGTATGAGACCCCCTTGTTTGTGGGACAAGGGACCCCCTCTGCCCAACGATTTGACTGGTAAAGTCTACGGAGGTATACATGCCCTACCCCCCTCTGAATTTGAACTTGTGACCTCTTAGGAGGAAACACATGTTCTTAATGATTAGGCCCACTCAAGATTATGCATAGAATGGTAAAAGGAATGCCTTCTTCTTACTACCAAACAATCTAATCATAGTAAATTCTTTAGACATTTCATAATCCCCTTTCCCATAGAGAAAGGCAGTTGCTTCCAGGGATAGTGTCAATCTGTTGTGACCAAATATCATTTTTTTTGAATTATGAAATGAAGTTATTATGAAGTGGGTAAAAATTGTATTGATTTTTATGTCTATAGAGGAAAAAATACCATGCATAGTCTGGATCCAACTTCAAATCAACATGTTTTTCCCATCGCAAGTCTTCGAACACATGGCCATAATTGATGCAGAAAATAAGGTAAGAACTCATATAAAACTTTTGAGTCTTTTTAAGGTTATTCAATTGGAAGAAATTTTCATTTGAGATAAGATAACCCCAATCAATGATGTATTTTTTCATGCAAATCATAATGCATAGCATATATATCATTTATTGATACAAACACAATATATTCCAGATCTATAATGTGGGAAAATAACCATGAAAAATATTTGTTCATGTATTTTAATGAAGTTACCTCAATCCTGGAAGTACCAGGGTTACAAGTTGGATCCTCCAAGTAATTTATCAGAAATCCATTTCCTCTTTTATGCTTCTTTAGAAATTTGTCAACCTCTTCATTCTTGAATCACATAGTAGGTGCAAGAAGTCATAGAATTTTGGAGAATGTTGAAGGAGATAGAGAAATAGGTTAATGACCCTGCAATTGAATTATTCTTCATTTAGAGATGAATTTATATGTGCACCATTGAACATTCTATTTCAAGTCAGTCACTTCCAAAACACAACCAGCTAATGTTATTCCTAAGGTCCAACTTAGGTTTTTTTTATTTTCGGTCGGAAAAAGAGCCTTGTAATAATTATATTCCCTAGACCACTAGAGTTGTTGATCCTAACAACCCAGTTTGTTCAATGTATCTCTACAAAATAATTATTTTTTCTTGCTTGACATTCTTTTCTACTTTTGACAAAAAGTTGGTGCTACTATCTATACTTAAAACTTGGAATATTTGATTTTATTAAATTTCACCATGTACTGCCTTGATAACTCAATAAATCATAAATTATATCTTTTAATGTCATCGACTTACATGATATCTGTATTTATTGAGAAATTTAACCGATGTGTTATGCATTAATAACAATATTATGCTTATATGAGTGGCAGATGATGTGGAGGGGATAATAAATGTGATGGGTGTTGGACCTTTTCATTGTATTTCTAGGGAAACTAATTAACCTCACATTAATTATCAACCAAGGGACGTAAAACTTTCAAGGTTACGACAAAATATATGCAGGCCAAGTTTCCTCTTATAGCATTGGAAAAACTCTACATGTTTAAACCAAACTTTGAAAAAACAAATTGAAATTGAATTGAAATCAATCAAATGAATTACTCACCTCACTCTATATAAAATCACTCTTCAATAAACCACTGACACCCTGACAGTGAATTAAAAAACACTCGAATTAAATCCAAACTCACTTGTTGCAGAAATTAAAACTACAAATAAACAACTAGAAGTAAATGAAAGTGTAAACTAAACAATTAATCCCACAAAAACACACTTACAATCACACACTACCAGCACCTATTCATGGAAGAGGGCCCTTCCTCCACAAAATAGGGTTGGGTCTTCACGGATTGGATTTACAACTTTGAATTATGAAACCATCGACATATATTATTAAGATGGAAATAATATAATAGAATTCAGATTGGATATAGTCAATAAAAAATACGCTTCCTTTCTCCTCTATCCCCTTGTTGTAGTTAATGGATTAATTTAAATACATAGAGAGCCAAGGGACTATAAATCATAACTGATTTCCCCAATAACTGAGAGCGAGCACATGCATTCAACACTAAAGAGAGAGGCATAGTCCTCATTCAAATTTGAATTGAATGTAATTTAATGTTTAGGTTGGTGAGCCACAAAAGTTGTGCCTTTGTGCAGGCGTTAGGTAGTTCGGCCATTAATGTTTAGATGGCTGAGATCTAGATCTGATTCTGGACTAGACAACCCATTGATTGTAAATTATTAGAGTAGGTAGACCTGGAGGGAAGCGCTGAGAGCACCTCAGGTAAAAGATATTTTAGATCTCATTTTGAGTTAGAATGGATATATGAGAGAGCCAGAGAGAGCTCGAGAACACCTTGTAAAAATACAGGCATTTTCCATTTAATATAAGAGAAGCAGTTTTTCCTGCATTATTCTATCTTATATGCATGTCTGTATGTTTTCTTTATATATGTTGTGAATATATGTTATGTGTATGCATTTTGCAAGGATTGGTGTGATTTCAGGCTTGAGAGGTCTTTGAGGCTTCATACCAGGAGGGTGTGACAAAAAGTTGAAGTTCTGAGAGCTGTGCATAGAAGATGCACTTCTGAACTTTGAGGAGTCAGACGAATATGTGCCGAGGCACAGGACTGAGATCAACAAATCAAGAAGAATACCTGTGAGGTTGTCGAACACCTCAAGAGGTAAGGTTGTGTAGCTGAAACATAGATGTAGGCAGAATCACTAAGGATTCTATAGGAGCTCTGCCAAGTGGGCATTGAGCGTAAGAACGAGGTGCTTAATGAGAACTCTGTTGAGAGTTTGAAGATAGAAGTCAGAAGCTATGAGGAGTTCTGAGAAGCTCTACCAGGTGGGCATTGAGTGTGTGCGTGCAAGGAGTGCACAGAGGAAGGAACTATGTCGGGAGTTCAAAAGAAGAGGAAGAATCACTGAAGATTCTGGAAGGCTCTGCCAGGTGGGCATCGAGCAAGTGCATAGGTGCACGAGGACCCAGAACTGTTGAATTTTCTGTGGAGAAGAGACTCCGCCAGGAGGGCATTGAGAAAGTGTGCAAGCAGGCACAACAGAGAAAAGAACTCTTTGAGTTCTAGAAGTCAGAGGAAAGGTCGACTGAGGGAACTTTCACTGGGTTACTGAATACCCAGAAAGACTCAGCAAGAGGTTGCTTGAGCAATTAGAGAGCCAGGAAGGCATTTGTATTCTCCATCTGTAGGAGAGGAGGAAAGAAGGCAAAATTCCCCAAGGGGTCTGAGTACTCGTAGAAGCTCGGGACAGATAACGCTTTGTGGGCGAGGACTTCGCAAGAGGTGCAGGAGTCATTGAATTCTTTGAAGGATTCGATAAGAGAAGCAAAGCTCAGGAGGAAGAACGTCCTTATATGCACAAGAAGCTCAGGATTGAGGAGCTCAGGAGAAACTGTGTGGTGTATGCGTAAAAGACTCTACAGGAGGTAGAGATCAAATCCTTAGAGATCTGGAGAACAATCTCAGGAGGAGTTAGTGTTTTATACATGCAGCGAGGCTCAAAGTTGAAGAGCTCGCAGGAGAGAAAAGAAGCAAGGGCTGAGACCTTTGAAAGATTGAAATTCTCCCAAGTCTGGAAAGAGAGCGCGTAGGAAGCTCAAGAGGAGCAGCGTCAGCCATCAGATAGATAAGAGAACAGAGCTAGGCCATTGAGGAATTCACATCTAGGAGGAGCTCAAGAGGAGCCTATAAAAGGAGGAGACCGACAGTCGTCGGATCTCACATAGGAAACCCGTCAGCCGTTAGATCGGGAGAAGATGCACGGAGGTTAAGCCTCAGGAGAAGCGCAGGGAAGGAAGACAGTTCTGAGTCGTTAGATTTGATACAGGGTTGCTGACAACTGTCATATCTATGGAAGCAGGCACGAGGGTTAGCAGTCAGGATATTGGCCATCGAGAAATCGGAGTTCTCGAGGTCATGAGAACCAGGACTTCGAAAGTCTCAAAATCCCAAGAGTAAATCTGAGCCGTCCGTTTGAGGAGGGGCACGTGTCACACGATCATCCATTTCGGAGATCCGAGGCACCAGGCATTGAGGCATCGACCATTGGAGAATCAGGACCACTTAGGTCTCAAAGAAGCGACATAATCTGGACCGTCCGTTTGGTGGACAAGTGTCAGGAAATCAAGGCGCCATCAAAGTTGGATGCATCGAGAATTCAGAGTTCCCGAGGACAAGAGAACCAAGACACTGGAAGTCTCGAACTCTTGACATAATCGGGATCGTCTGCTAGAGGGACGCGTGGAGGAAATCGGTGCCATATGTGGGAGAGCTGAGAGGGAAGTCAACCCATCGACGTTTGGAGTCAATCGGGATATCGGGGATCCCGGTGACAAGTGAATTGTGCACTTTGAATTCACGAATCACGAAACCCCGATCAGTGGGGTCCAACTGTCAGAGCAACAGAGCAGGAGGATAGAGGCATTGTGGAGGACAGTTTTCAACAAGCCGAAAAATTGGGATCCATATGATCGGGAATCCCACGAGTGTATGCATTGAAGCATCACAACCTCTGTAGCCCCGACGGGGTAGGGTAGTGGTCATGGAGCGTGGTCACATTGGCCAGGGCCTAGCCAAGAGGGCTAGCGCCTGAAAAGGAGCCATCAGGAATCGGGAAATTGGGAGTCCTGTGGACATGCGCATGATGCCATCGCAAACGCTGAAATCCCGATAGGTGCAGCTGCGAAAGAAGGTAAGGCCATGGTTGTAGGCACATGGTCATATGTGTCAGGAGCTGAGCCAGGGAGGGCCAGAGCACAAAGGACACATCGGGTTTTTGTGATGCTTGAACCCCCGATAGAAGGATTAAGGCTACGGTCACGGAGACAGGTCGTATGGACCAGGGCTTAGCCAGTTAGGGCTAAAGGTGGAAAAACACTTATCGTGAATTGGTGATTCGAGAGGACAATGACTCTCGATAGCATGCATTAGGAAACCCCGAACCCCGATAGAGAGTAGGGGATAACCATGGTCAAGGGCTGAAGGCCGAGACAGGGGAAGAGAAAGACCTGTGGACTGGGTCAGAGATTTTAGCAGAGATTCCCAAGAGGAATTAAAGAGCCTCTTCGGCTCAGCTGAAAGGTGGGATTGGAATGATCCTGTGAGGAGGAGGTCAGGTGAAAAGACCCTGAGGGGGTGATAGGAAGGACCTCTTTGCGTCAAGTGGTATCAAAGCGGGATTCTGTTTGTATTTTGCACACAGAGGAGCAGGAGGAAGACATAGTTGTTGAAGATTCTGTAATGATTGATTGCATATAAGAAAAGATCAAGGAGACAGTTAGGGATACTGTAAGGAGATGAGGCTGGAGACACTCTTACTATGGGGTGACAACAGTAGATCTACCACGAAGGTAGATAGAGGTAGCAGGATGGCTACTGAAGGCCGCAGGAAGAAAAGAAAGGTAGAAAATCTTGCAAAGATGGATAGAAATCTCATTGATATACGAGCATAGATAGAGAATCTTGAACTACAGATGTGGCAAAATGAAGAATTGGTTTCAATATGTGAACCCGAGACTGGAGACAGCCTCAATGATTCTGAATTTGAATTGGGATCGTCTGATGATGATAAAGACTGGCAGATGGGCAGAGGAGTAGAAATTCCATATTTCCATGAAGGCAACGAGCTAAGATCACTGCGGGATCTCACAGACTGTCAGGAGTACAATGAGGGAATTTCATGTTGCCAGGACGACAATAGTAAGGGATCATATGATGATCTCGAAGACTGCTAGGAGGGCAGTAGAAGGTTTCCAATTTTCCAAGTGGGTGAGGAAACACAACTGGGATTGGCTGAAGATCTCATGGACTGTCATGAGTATGGTCAAAAAAGTTTACATTTCCAGCTGGGCAATGATCAGAGATCGCTGCGGCATCTCAAAATCTACCAGGGAGGCAGCGGAAGCGTCTTATATTGCCATGAGTACAGAGATGAGCAGATGAAACCATATGAGGGTCTCATGAACTCCGAAGCGAGTTGGATTCATCCAGGGGAGTTGATGGAGCATATGAGCTCAAGATTCGATTGTGATTAGCGTGTACAGATGACAACAAAAGAAGATCAGAGGAGCTGAATGATGATTGGGGAAATTCCAATATTCCTGCCATTTGCCCAGGAGGAGGCAGAAATTGGTGGTGTAGATGGTGCAACAATAGAACAGTCGACGAAGACTGTCAAGGATGAATTGGTGCAGATGGTGAACACTGCCCAAGAGGATGAAGAGAATGAGCGTTCTGAGGAACAACTCAATGATTTCGGCCAAGGAGATGAAAGGGAAGAAGCTGTAGCATTGAAGCTGACAGTGGGAGAAGTGGAAGAAAAGAATGAACATTCAGAAGAATGGCTTGGTAATTTCAACCAAGTAACTGAAGGGACTGTAATGATAGAGGTTGCAGCGGAAGAGGAAAACGAAAATGAGCATTCTGAGGAATGGCTCAGCATTTTCAACCATGAAGCTGAAAACAGTGCAACAGAGGAGGTTGCAGAAGCAGAGGAGGAAGAGGCAGACAACAATTGCTTTGCTGGTATGTGGGAACAGATGGAAGCACTGGAGGAAAGGGTGAGAGTGCAGGGAAGGCACATCCAACAGGTGAATTTGGAAACAGATAAGGAATGAGGCATGGGAAATCATGGTGATCTTCTCATGTGCCAAAAATTTTTGCAGCTGAGGAGACTGAAAAAGCAGAGCTAGCGACTGGAGAAGCTGGACGAAGTGATCAAGGACATCAAGGAGCTGATGTTGAAATCAGCAGACACTGCCAACAGGGAAACACTGATTAGAAGAGAAGAAGCAACAACAGCAGCATAGCAGCAGCAGCAACAACAGATTGGAGCAGATGAAAAGATTCAAAGATTGATTTGGGATCCAGGTGGATTTCCAACAGCTCAGAGGGGAAGCTCATGAGTAGGAGCTCATGATTTTTGCAGCTGTGGAGTATGATGAAGGAGCATTGTGCCACATCAATAGCCATCCATCCAGCCTCGTGAGCGCATGCATTCAACACTGAAGATAGAGGCACAGTCCTCATTCAAATTTGAATTGAATGTAATTTAATGTTTAGGCTGTTGAGCCATGAAAGTCGTGCCTTTGTGCAGGCGTTAGGTAGTTTGCCCATTAATGTTTAGATGGCTGAGATCTCGATCCGATTCTGGACTAGACAACCCATTGATTGTAAATTATTAGAGTAGTTAGACTTGGAGGGAAGCGCTAAGAGCACCTCAGGTAAAAGAGATTTTAGATCTCATTTTGAGTTAGAATGGATATATGAGAGATCCAGAGAGAGCTCGAGAACACATTGTAAAAATAAAGGCATTTTCCATTTAATATAAGAGAAGCAGTTTTTCCTGCATTATTCTGTCTTATATGCATGTCTGTATGTGTTCTTTATATATGTTGTGAATATATGTTATGTGGATGAATTATGCAAGGGTTGGTGTGCTTTCAGTCTTGAGAGGTCTTTGAGGCTTCATACCAAGAGGGTGTGACAGAACGCTGAAGTTCTAAGAGCCGTGCACAGAAGATGCACTTCTGAACTCTGAGGAGTTAGACGAAGATGTGGCGAGGCACAGGACTGAGATCAACAACTCAAGAGGAAGACCTGTGAGCTTGTTGAACACCTCAGGAGGTAAGGTTGTGTAGTTGAAACACAGTTGTAGAAAGAATCACTGAGGATTTTGTAGGAGCTCTGCCAAGTGGGCATTGAGTGTAAGCATGAGGTGCTGAATGAGAACTTTGTTGAGAGTTTGAAGATAGAATTCAGAATATTTGAGGAGTTCTGAGAAGCTCTGCCAGGTGGGCATTGAGTGTGTGCGTGTAAGGAGTGCACAGAGGAAGGAACTCTATCGGGAGTTCAAAAGAAGAGGAAAAATCACTAAAGATTCTGGAAGGCTTTGCCAGGTGGGCATCGAGCAAGTGCATAGGTGCACGAGGACCCAGAACTATTGAATGTTCTATGGAGAAGAGACTCCACCAGGAGGGCATTGAGAAAGTGTGCAAGAAGGCACAACAGAGAAAATAACTCTTTGAGTTCTGGAAGTCAGAGGAAAGGTCCACTGAGGGAACTTTCACTGGGTTACTGAATACCCAGAAAGACTCAGCAAGAGGTTGCTTGAGCAATTAGAGAGATAAGAAGGCATTTGTATTCTCCATCTGTAGGAGAGGAGAAAAGAAGGAAAAATTCCCCAAGGGGTCTAAGTACTCGTAGAAGCTTGGGACAGATAACGCTTTTCACACGAGGAATTCGCAAGAGGCGTAGGAGTCATCGAATTCTTCGAAGGATTCGATAAGAGAAGCAAAGCTCAGGAGGAACAACGTCCTTATATGCGCAGGAAGCTCATGATTGAGGAACTCATGAGAAACTGTGTGGTGTATGCGTAAAAGACTCTATAGGAGGTAGAGATCAAATATTCAAAGATCTGGAGAACAAGCTCAGGAGGAGTTAGTGTTTTATACACGCAGGGAGGCTCAAAGTTGAAGAGCTCGTAGGAGAGAAAAGAAGCAAGGGCCGAGACCTTTGAAAGACTGAAATTCTCCCAAGTCTGGAAAGAGAGCGCACAGGAAGCTCAGGAGGAGCAGCATCAGCTGTCATATCGGCAAGAGAACAGATCTGGGCCGTTGAGGAATTCACGTCTTGGAGGAGCTCAAGAGGAGCCTACAGGAGGAGGAGACCGACAACTGTCGGATATCACATAGGAAACCCGTCAGTCGTTAGATCGGGAGAAGATGCATGGAGGTTAAGCCTCAGAAGAAGCGTAGGGAAGGAAGACAGGTCTGAGATGTTAGATTTGGTGCAGGGTTTCCGACATCCATCAGATCTGTGGAAGTAGGCACGAGGGTTAGTAGTCGGGATATTAGCCATCGAGAAATCGAAGTTCTCGAGGTCATGAGAACCGGTACTTTGAAAGTCTCGAAATCCTGAGAGTAAATCTGAGCCGTCCGTTTGAGGAGGGGCACGTTTCACGTGATCATCCATTCTGGATATCCGAGGCACCGGGCATCGAGGCATCGACCATCGAAGAATCGGGACCACTTAGGTCTCAAAGCAGTGACATAATATGGACCGTCCGTTTGGTGGACAGGTGTTAGGAGATCAAGGCGCCATCCCGACATAATCGAGATTGTCCGCTAGAGGGACGCGTGGAGGAAATAGGTGCCATCGGCGGGAGAGCCGACAAGGAAGTCAACCCATCGATGTTTGGAGTCAATCAAGATATCGGGGATCCCGGTGACAAGTGAATTGTGCACTTTAAATTCACAAATCGCGAAATACCGATCAGTGGGGCCCAGCTGTTAGAGCAGCAGAGCAGGAGGATAGAGGCGTTGTGGAGGACAGTTGTCAACAAGATGGAAAATCAGGATCCAGACGATCGGGAATCCCACAAGTGTATGCATTGAGGAATCACAACCTCCGTAGCCCCGACGGGGTAGGGTAGTGGTCACGGAGCATGGTCACATTGGCCAGGGCCTAGCCAGGAGGGATAGCACCTGAAAAGGATCCATCGGCAATCAAGAAATCGAGATTCCTGGGGACATGCGCATGATGCCATCGCAAACACCGAAATCCCGATAGGTGCAGCTGCGAAAGAAGTTAAGGCCACGGTTGTGAGCGCATGGTCATATGTGTCAGGAGCTGAGCCAGGGAGGGCCAGAGAATAAAGGACACATCAAGTTTTTTTGATGTCTGAACCCTCGATAGAAAGATTAAGGCTACGGTCATGGAGACAGGTCGTATGGACCAGGGCTTAGCCGGTTAAGGCTAAAGGCGGAAAAACGCTTATCGTGAATCGGGGATTCGAGAGGACAATGAATCTCGACAGCGGGCATTAGGAAACCCCGAACCACGATAGAGAGTAGGGGATAACCATGGTCAAGGGCTGAAGGCCGAGACAGGGGAAGAGAAAGACCTATGGACTAGGTCAGAGATTTTAGCAGAGATTCCCGAGAGGAATTAAAGAGTCGCTTCGACTCAGCTGAAAGGTGGGATTTGAACAATCCTGTGAGAAGGAGGTCAGGTGAAAATACATTGCATGGGTGATAGGAAGGACCTCTTTGCGTCACATAATAATCCTTAATTTATTAAAAATAAAGGAAAACGAGCATTATTTAACCACTAAAGCATAAATAGATATGATATGGTGTTTTACGAGAAATTGCAGTAAATTGAGTGATAGATGAGAGGTAAGAGGAAGTAAAAGGAATGAAATGGATGTCTCAAAGTGATACTAATTGCGAAAAATCAATGAACCAACATCTCCCCCAAGCTGAATATGTTGCATGTCCTCATGCAACTGAATACCTTTGCATCCAAGTTGTAAGGACCCATCTAAATGTTGCCTTCATTTATTTTTTTCATACAATAACCAACTCTTCTTTCCCAACTAATGATGTTATTAGAATACAATACTTCTTTCCAAATAGCACTTTGAAACCTCTTCGAACAATGACTTTCCCATTTTTGCAAAGTTTACATTTCTAATAAAAGAGTCATCTTAAAAAACATGTCATTATTGGCCAATCATGAACAAAAATAGGTGCTCTAACTTATTATTTCTCAATCCCTTGTCACCTAGATCATCTTAGCAATGATATGTTTAATTTCCATAGCCAACATACATCCAAAAGCAGTTCTCGAGTGATTTGTAGCAATTTTGATGGAGTAACAACAATCTCCAAGAAGTAACAACATGCTTCTACAAGTAAGAACAAGCTGCTACAAGTAACAACACTCCATCTCCACCACCAGTCCACCACCTAAGATGAAATAGATGAAGGGTTTTCACCCCATGTAAGTTGCATCTATAGAAAATTTTGCATCAATGGGGCTACATTTTAGGATTTTAAACCCTCAATCAAACAATTTATCTCAATGGAGGGTTATTATAAAATATTTATCAAGTGCCTAAACAAGGAATTTCAAAATACCTCGATAG
>ML781667.1:594302-623770 GCA_009831015.1 Picea engelmannii
ATATATAATAAAACTCATATATATCTATATAAGAAAACACTCATGATATCATGTTGCATGTATAATTAAAATTGAATAAATGAATAACATATATATTTATATAAGAAAACTCATGACACTATATCTGAAATAATTTATATATACAACCACATTTAATCAAGTCTAAGCTAATAGGAAAGAATTAATAATAATAATAATAACACCACCAACAACAAATTTAATCTTCATTAAATATGATTTCAAAATATAGAATATTTCAAATTTTTAAAGAAGAAAATAAATATCTAGAACTTCGAACAAATTTCTAATTACATGATATTCAAAAGCTTGAGAATATAGGTTTGACCAATACCTTACCAAATATAGTGGTTAATTCAATTTCATATGTACCTACAATAGAAACAAAATGGCCATGAATTATAATATGTTACAAGATGACAATGTAATTGAGCAAAAGTCCTGGAAAATGTTAGGATAAATTTAGATAAAATAATTAGAGAAAAAATAAAATAGATGTTAATAATAATGTTAAGTAAAACATATTAATATTATTATTGAAGTTAATGACTAAGGTTAACAAATTATGAGCTATGTAATGTTAAATTTTTTTTTTTTTTTTTTAAATAATATTTTAACTAAATTAGAAATAATGGAATGTTAACAAAATTGTTTTTTAATAATATTTTATTTTTTCAAAATAAATTTTATGACAATAGAATGGAAAGGTAAATGAAAATATAAAGAGTAACATAGAGTAAAAATTAAAAGCAATACATCTAATCTAATTTAAATTAATAAAGTTGTAACCCTTCCATTATTAACCTTTCCACTCTATTACTATTATATTTAAATATAAATATAAATAATAAACAAAGATTAGTTTTAAATTTTCAACTCAATCAAAATATATATAAATCAACTCAATCAACCATTTTCAATTTATATACATACAAATCCATCTTTTATGTTAAACAAGAAGTTAACACATAGCATTTCAAAATTATAGACAAAGCAAAAAGGTAAAAACTTATTTTTCCAAATTTTTATCAAATTTGCTTTGTGAAAATTTCGTTTTATTATTATATGTTCCTCCAATATTATAAATCCATCACCACCAAAACTAAATTAAAATTATTATATTTAATAATTTAATAAAAAAAATAATAATAATAATCCATATTTCTTTAATAATATTTCATAAATCTTGACATAACAAAACTTTACTTTTAAATTCTTAACTCAATAAAAAATAAAAATTACATCTTATCTCCAAAACATCAAATATATCTTTCTTAAAAAAGTTTTCCTCTAAATTTTTTTGTTATTAAAATATATTTAACTTCTTAACTTCAAATTAAAAATATCAAATATATATCTTTGAAATTACAAACTATTTTTTTTTATTAAAATATATTTAACTTTTTAAATCCAAATTTAAAATATCAAAAATATATTTTTCAAATTACAAATATATTTAACTTTTCAACTCCAAATTTAAAACCTCAAATATAACTTTTCCTCAAAAATTCTTTTGTCATTAAAATATATCTAACTTCTTCCATAATTAATAAATTAAAAAATGAGATACCTCTAAACTAATTTACTTGGATAAAATCATAACTTTTCCACTGTCACATTTAAATCCGCCATAAAATCAAATATAAAAAAAATAATACTTTGAGATTTTAGTTAAAAAAAAAATAGAAATATATGAATTACCTATATCTATATCTATATATATATATAACTCATGATCTCATGTTGCATGCATATTTAAAATTGAATAAATGAATAACATATATATTTATATAAGAAAACTCATGACATTATATCTCAAATAATTTATATATACAATCACATTTAATCAACTCTAAATCAATAGGAAATAATTAATAATAACAATAATAACAACACCACCAACAACAAATTTAATCTTCATTAAATATGATTTCAAAATGTAGGACACTTCAAATTCTTAAAGAAGAAAATAAATATATAGAACTTGCAATAAATTTCTAATTACATGAGATTCAAAAGCTTGAGAATATAGGTTTGACCAATGCCTTACTAAATAGAATGGTTAATTCAATTGCAAATATACCTACAATAGAAACAAAATGGCCATAGATTCTAATATGTCACAAGATGATAATGTAATTGAGCAAAAGTCCTGGAAAATGTTAGGATAAATTTAGAGAAAATAATTAGAGAAAAAATAAAATAAATGTTAATAATAATGTTAAGTAAAAATACATTAATATTCCCCGGATGGGGTGAAACTCACGCAAAAAAGGACACGTGGGCCGCCACCGGGATGCTCCTTTACGGCATCAACCGACGAGAGCCCCTCAGCTATTAATGTGCAAGGGCTCTCACCAGCCACCTCCCTTTGATGAGCCCTCTCGCACGAGAGAACTGTACCAAGCAGCATTGCATTCAACACCCTGCCTTAATGGCTTGGATGGTCATGTTAGCTCGAGGTATTATCACCGAGGGGAATTGAAAAGAGGAGCAGTGGCTCCTCGCAGTCTCCATTCCGCCCGTGCAGTAATTCACAGCCATGCTGAAGTTTGGGAGAGGCGAGGCCCGCTCCAACGTCTCCATAATGCCATGGCTCAGAGGGAGACCACGCAGAGGGTCCACCTATCACAAGGCCGAGTCCCGGCGCCAACGCCATCGAAAATTCGAGCGCGCACTCGTTTTAGCTTCCGCCCGACGCAAAGAGAAGCAACGGATGCCTCCCATGGCAATCATTGAGGAAATCAGTCTGGAAGAGGCAATGAACAGTCGTCCATCATGGGAGAAGGAAAAGGAAAGCACGCTCCTGCCCAGGGACACACTACGGAGCCTCATCACCAAGAGCTCGGAGGACTTCTTCCCTCCCTATATTGTGCAGGAAGAAATCCCTCGTGACGGCACCACGGGGAGGGAGGAGCCCGGGACCAGCGCAACGAGGGATAGCGCCACAGGAATGAAGGAGCCACCACCGATGTCAACCAATGCAGCACGACACTCTGAGGTAAAAGCACCCGACGATGGCGGTGGGATGGAGCAACTAGCCTTCTCCGAGATATCGCACCTTCCCCTCATCTTCGAAATCAAGAGCCTCATGGATGATCAAGTCTTTCGCCTTGCCAGGATGGACCAGAGGCTGGATATGCTATTCGCGGCCCACTCCAAGAATCTCCCACCACGACAGTGTCTGAAGTGCACGCAAATGTACTCGCTACTAGCAGGGTGGCGGCAGAAGAGGCACGAGAGACAACGCACGGGCAACTAGTTCCACTGCAGCTTCCAGTCAGAAGATTCTCTGTTGTTTCAAGTTTAGATAGTTGTTTAGGTTTTTACTTCTAGTTATGGCACATTCTCTGAAACCTTTTAGTACAATAGCCCTGGTTTCCTTCAGGCAGGGACGTCGCATGTATGTTTTTGGTAACAAAGACACACTTGGCACAGGGGAGCCAGCTGTCCCGGTTTCCTGCTGAGGCGAGACAACTCGCACCACCAACAACAAATGTATGCTCTTTTTGATAATATAAGAAGATCCAACCTTTTTTATTTAAAAACAAATAAAAATACATTAATATTATTGTTAATGTTAATGACTAAGGTTAACAAATTATGAGCTATGTAATGTTATTTTTTTTTTGTTTAAATAATATTTTAACTAAATTAGAAATAATGAAATGTTAAATTTTTTTTTTTTAATAATATTTTATTTTCTCAAAATAAATTTTATGACAATAAAGTGGAAAGGTAATTTAAAGTATAAAGAGTAACAGAAAGTAAAAGTAAAAGAAATACATCTAATCTAATTTAAATTAATAAACTTGTAACCCTTCCACAACTAACCTTTCCACTCTATTACTATTATATTTAAATATAAATATAAATAATAAACAAAGATTAGTTTTAAATTTTCAACTCAATCAAAATATATATAAATCAACTCAATCAACCATTTTCAATTTATATACATACAAATCCATCTTTATGTTAAACAAGAAGTTAACACATAACATTTCAAAATTATAGACAAAGCAAAAAGGTACAGACTTATTTTTCCAAATCTTTTATCAAATTTTCTTTATGAAAATTTCATTTTATTATTATATTTTTTTCCAATATTATAAATCCATCACCACCAAAACTAAACAAAAATTATTATATTGTTATATTTTATAATTTAATAATAATAAAAGAATTATTAATTCATAATTCTTTAATAATATTTCATAAATCTTGAAATAACAAAAATTTACTTATAAATTCTTAACTTAATAAAAAACAATAACTACATATTAACTCCAAATTAAAAATATCAAACATATATTTCTAAGTTCTTAATTCAATAAAAAAAAAAACTACATTTTAACTCCAAATTAAAAATATCAAATATATCTTTCATTTCAAAATACAAACATTTCCTTTAAAAAAATTTGTTATTAAAATATATTTAACTTCTTAACTTCAAATTAAAAATATCAAATATATATCTTTCAAATTACAAACTTTTCTTCTAAATGGTTTTTATTAAAATATATAAAACTTTTTAACTCCAAAATAAAAATAACAAATATATCTTTCATTTCAAAATACAAACATTTCCTTCAAAAAAAAATTGTTATTAAAATATATTTAACTTCTTAACTTCAAATTAAAAATATCAAATATATATCTTTCAAATTACAAACTTTTCCTCTAATTTTTTTTTATTAAAATATATAAAATTTTTTAACTCCAAATCTAAAATATCAAATAGTACAAATTTTTCTAAAAAATTCTTTTGTTATTAAATATTTAACTTTTTTGATAATTAATAAATTAAAAATTGAGATACAACTAATTTACATTGATAAAATCACAACTTTTCCACTGTCACATTTAAATCCACCATTCAATCAAATAAAAAAAGCCTCATTGATGTTCATTGAAACAAGGTTGCATGGTATAATAAAATAAAACAATATGGTAGGCAAGCGTCATCTCATTAAAGGACGTTGAATATCCTTCCACAGCCATTGAAAATCCTTACATAGCCACTGCAATAAGACATGCATTTGAACAACTAATCACAATTTAGAAAAATGTTTTAAAATAATTAAAAAAATCAAATTGTAATGTTATACCTTTAAAAATGCTCAAAACTATTTTGGTCAAACTCCAACTAATAGACGATCAATAGCATATCCAATAATATATACCACCACAAGCGGTAGGTATAATAACCAATATCCCTTCACATTATTTTGAATGATCTTCAAAAAACCCAATTTCATAAAACATTTAGATTATACATTGTAAAACGCTCAAACTTATATTTAAGGTTAACACTCAAAATTTGTAATATAAAAATAAAATTTATATTTAAGTTTAACCCTTAAAAAAATTGTGGAAAAAAAAAACAAATGTCATCAACTTTAAATACAAAATATTATATTATTTTATTTTAACTTTCACTCAAATAATTGTGAAAGAAAAAGTACAATTGTCATTCATTTGAATTCTATCTACAAAATATTATTTTATTTTATTTAAATGTGCCTAGGAAAAAGGTACCCATTAAATGAAAACAACCAAAAAAAAAATGCATATCCATGCCAAAAAAGAAAGAGTTATTTATTTAACAATATGAGCTCCCAACTTTTGACAATATATATAAAAAAACAAGAAATATTTATTACAATTACATTGGGGGAAGTGAAGGCAACAATAAGACTTCAAAGTTTTTGGTCAATAAAATATCACATAAATGAGATTTAAAATTTAAAATAAATAATTATTTTTTAAAACTTTAGATAAAGGGGTGTATATTTTATGGTCAACCACGAATTAATAGAAAGTCAAGCCTAACTCAAAGCTATATACCATGGCTATCGACACTTATAATAACAGTGCATGATGGAAAGCAAATGGTTAATGAAATTCTTGATGGCTCCACCAAACAACAAAAATCACTGTTCATTCGATCTTGAAACGATCCACCACATTCTTTCCCTTTAATTCCTAGTAAGTTTCCAAAAACTCTTCAAACTTATATCCTCTATACACAGCTGGCAGCTGGCTGCTGTTCATCCACCATGGTGCTGGCAGGAGCAATAAAAGCCTCGTCTCCAGGCAAATAGAAAGTGGGAATTGATATGCGTGAAGTGTACATATTCGTTACTGCTCGATGCTGGATGCTCCTAAATCTCCGATTGCTCAGAACCTATTATTCAAATCACACACAAAACAAATTGAATCAATATTATCAAATTCTTGAACAGAAGGAAAACTACATGGATCTGCTCTTGTTTTCTAACCTGCAGCTGATCTCCCAAATTGACCACGAACGCGTTAGCTATGGGTTCTACAGCAACCCACTTTCCGTTTTTGAGTACTTGCAGGCCACTGACATCGCCTTGCATTAACACAGTGATGACACCTGCATCTGAATGGCTTGCTGCACCAAGTGTAAGATCTGGGTTTGGGCAAGAAGGATAGTAATTTAAAGTCATCAGTTGGCTATGTTTGCCAAGAACTTTATTCAAGTGATCGGAATCTAGCCTTAGAGCTTCTGAAATTGCTGGCAGCAGCCTTAATATCAATGCTCTCATCTCACCAGCGTACTTGCCCGCAATATCTCTGTAACAAAAGCTAAAGTCAATCAATTCTAGTGCCATATGTCTTAGGTATTTTATAATAGATAGAATTTTGCTGATTACCTGTAGGCTGCAGGTTTTTCAGGCCAAGAGCCGATGACTTCCTCCAGAGGATGACAAGGCTGCGAGAAATAGTCCACCCAGTTGAGAACTTTGTCTCTGCCGGACTGGCTTGTTGAAAGCCGGATTGGCTGCTTTACGTCCTCAGAGTAGAAGCATGCTCGGTCTTCCACGGGTATTTCGTAAAACTCTTTGGCTATCCCCATCATGCTTTTCATCACATTCTCTGGCACGCCATGGTTCACTACCTGATATCAGCAAAAAATACAGTCACTCAGACATGAAACTTGCCCCAGTCAGTATATTTATTAATACCAGCATCTCAACAGAGATGTAATAGTCTGCAACTCTGATAAAAAAATCAACCAAAAGTATAAATATTGAGAGAAGGGAAAATTGTGGGTTAGGGATTGGGCTCTGTACCTGGAAGAAACCATCCTCCTCACATGCAGGTCGGATTTCACCGACTATTGTTGTTCTGTTGGGGCCATCCAGGTCTTTTAGATCCACTACAGGGATGCACTCAGAGTGGGAGATCACAGACATCTGTGGGCGTTCATGGGGAGGCAGGATATATCTGTCGTGCACCTCAAGGTTTTTTATTCCATTGGATATGAGCTTCTCAATAATACTACTCAGCTGTTGGGTCTGCACGTCCGTTGCAGAAGACATCTTCCTCCAATGCAGATGTGCAAATGCGTGATATGGATCTTAAATTTGGGAATTTATAGATTGGCCAGTGGATTAACTTTAAACAGCTTGAGTATTGATATTTGTCCAAAACCTAAATCGCTTATGAAATACTCACAAAATATTGTTATGAGATTTCATTAAATTTTATGAGTTTGGTTTTTAATAGAGGTCGTTTCACATCGATAGTTTTTAAGAAATGGATCGACTTTGGAGCGCTTGATGATGCAATTTTGTCCCAAACCCAAGTGGATTGTTAAATTCTAATTCGAACCCCCAATCAAAACCACCTCATTCTAATTCTAATTCGAAACCACCTCATCTACCTACGCCGATTTTATTATTTTCTTTGTTATTATTGATGAGTAGCGTTAAATATGGGAGGCCGCCTGACACCATTCGTGAAGTCAACATAGCTTGGCATGATGGTTGGGTATACGGAAAAATCACTCACTTCGTTTTACCTAACCCCTAAGATCTACATCGTGATCAATTTGTTATAAGTGAACGATATATTCTTTATTAAATGTAGGAATCATTTAAAAAAAAAAAGAATATTAATTTTAAATATAAAATTAGAATATTAATAAAAATATAGGTACATATTATTATTTATATGAAATTTTAATTTTAATTAGAAAATTTAAAATGAAAATATAAATAAAATTATTTATTACTATTATTTTTAAAACATGAAAACCTATAATATCTTATTCCAAGTTATTTTTAAAACATAATAACTTATAATATCCAAGATTATCTAATTACTTTTTATTAATATAATTTCAAAATAATATTTTTTAAAATTAAAAAAATTAATCATCAAATACAATTTAAAAAAACAATTTTAACTTAAATAAAATAACATTTGTATAAAGATCAATATATGATATCGTTATTATTATTATTGGGCATTGGGTCAAGATTTAAAATAGGGGAGATGTTTATGTAACATTGTATATATATAACCTTTCTTCAAGTTTTTCATTCTAGATATATTCAGAGTTAAATGGATCTAAACTATTAATAATGGATTCATATTCCTTCCCTTTATATCTAACAATTCATATTCCTTTCATTCATATCTAATCTTAATTTCTACATAAACACTACCCTAATTGCAAAGTAACCAATTATTTATATTAAATCTTATTTTAAATTTTGTATTTTTTTTTACACATGATTATATATTTAAGAAGGTTTTCTCCTTTATTTTATTTTAATTTAAAATACTAAACCACATTTCACTCCTTCCATTAACATCTAATCCTAATCTCTACATAAACCTTACCCTAGCGTTTTGTTCATTGTCAGCTTCAAGTATATTTATGTTTTTAGAAAATAAAAATGCATTGAATAGTCATATAAATTATTAAAGTGGTCGTTTTAAGTGGGTAGGATATTATATTTATGTGGGTGAGTAGGATATTATATTTATGTTTTTAGAAAATAAAAATGCATTGAAAAGTCATATAAATTATTGAAATAAATTATTGAAAGTAGTCGTTCTAAGTGTGTAGGATATTATATTTATGTGCCTGAGTAGGATATTATATTTATGTTTTTAGAAAATAAAAATGCATTCAAAAGTCATATAAATTTTTGAAAATAGTTTAATAGGGAACATTTAGAAAATAAAAATGCATTGGAAAGTCATATAAATTATTGAAATTAAACTTAAGAGGGTTATTGAAATTAAAGTTAAGTGTGAACATGGGCATGATTTAAACGGTGAAATTTAAATTATTGATTTAAAAATTCTAATTTTATATGAAAGTAAGATTAAGAGGGAACATGAGCATGGGTACGGTGAATTATGGAGACAAATTCATTGTCTTCCAAATAAACAACATTAAATTTAATGTAAGGTTTTACTAACAAGAAGTGAAGGTTCAACCTAAATCTCCTTCCACTATAACCGCAAGGTTCAACCTAAATCTCTTTCCTTTTATAGTGGAAGGAAATCCAATTCGGATTATAGAAAAATATTTGAACTTCAGTTTAATTATGTATAGTTTTGGTGTTTTTATTTGTAAAGAATTATTTGTAACTAATTCCTCGAAAATTTATTCATATATTTAAGAAATTAATATGAAGAGTTTTGATCTAATATAATAATAATAATAATTTATTTTTAAGGTTAAGGTCAAGCCAAACATAAAATTGGTGTATGAGACCTTTTTAGTCGAGCTATTTCACTCCTAAAGTCTACTAAGGTATACATACCCTACCTCTCTCTCGATTAGAATTTATCCCCTCTTAGGAAGAAATAGATATTCTTAACCATTAGGCCCACTATTTACATAAAGAGATTCAATCTCTTATGTAATTAAAAAAAACTTTAACAAAGATATGTTATAGTCAATCAATTTTTGAAATTTTTAAGAGAAATGTACAATTTTTTTTTTTTTTCCTTTGGTACAATATCCTTCTATTTTTTAGTGCACAAAATTATTTCACAATCTTTTTATAATATAAATCCTCTTGCTAAAATAAAAAATTCAAATATTTTACAATACAAACTTTAGTATCTTTACAATACTAATATTTTCGAAATAAATTTGAAAAATCAAAGAGGTGATGACATATCAACTATTTTACATCACAATTAATTACATAATATAAATGTAAGATGCAACCAAACCCTAAATGGCATACCTTCCACGATAAAGTCCCCTCACACATCGGAGTTCTAGATAAGTCAGGGGATCTAATCCCCGCTTCGACTACACAACTGAATCAACAAAAAATCATGCAATACACTCTCTCAACTGCTTCTAAAAATTTCTTTTATATATGTTTGTCGTTGGGATTTACTTTGCATTTCCCTTATCCTTATCCATGATGTCTCTAAAGTCGGTTCGTTCTATTGGAAACCAACGTTGTCCCTTATCATTTTTAATGACGTCTGTATAGTCGAATCATTCCAATGGAAACCTGCAACATGGGGAACCAAACATGACTTTAATCAAAAACTACACTGTTGTACTTATCATCATTTGCCTGAGATTCGAACAGGAAAACATGACCCTTGCAATTTGTATAGAACATAGTGTGTTTGTTTGGAAGGGGGGAAGGATATATGGATATTTATTAGTCTAATCCAAGCCATGCTACCAGCTAAGAAGGGTTCAAAATGTCGGGGAGGTGGACATCTTTGCATCAGAGAGATTCTGTGAGCGTATGATACAACATCTCTTTCTCTCTTCTGCTTCCATGTTTATCCTGATGAAAAGAAGCACACTTAAGCTACGATTTATCATTAATTCCATGTTGGTTGTGGTTCGAATCTTGCAATGGACACGGTATTCCCAGTAGCGTCCCACGAGTGAGATATTCATTAGACATAAAGTAGGCCAGCCCCCAATGGACCAAGTTATTTTCATTCACCGATCATTGAGCCTGTAAGTTCGTGCCTCTGCCGAAGGTTTTGTATAGTTTATGATCGGTCTGAAGATCGAATCTCGGCCGGGGTGATCGGCCTTTGAATCCCCCTCGTCGTCGATGGGGTTGCGGTTGTTTGTGCAGAGAGGAGGATGAGGAGTTTGAGATTTTTCCACTACTATCGTTGTTTTCCATTTTTTCCTTTTCCCTCTTCATCTTTGTTCTATGCCATCATCTAGGGGATTTCTCTACCTAAAGTCCAATTCGTGTTGCCACTGCTGCATGTATTTATCCATAGAATTGTCTAGATGGAGATATTTAAATCGGGGTTGGGGTTACGGAGTAGCGGCGTAATTCAAATACGCGATTTTAGGATGTGGAAAGAAGATGACAGATAAATCTGGTTCCATGAATGTCAGGAAAAGGGAATGAATGAGAAGAAGTGGGTTCTTGAGAGGCTAGAGGACGTGCATACAAAAAATAGGGTTGTCGCCACCATTTTCCCACAAATACAAAAAAGCAATCAATAGCTCTTGGTTTGGCACATATGTTGCCCGATCTCTCAAGGAAAACCCCTCTTACCGAGTGACACCAAATTCTCACAACTAACTCGCTTCTTCCTCTGAAAGGAGAATTTCATTTGTCCCTCATTTTAAATAAACTAGCATACCCCCTAAACAGGCGAATGAGAATGCAAACATAATTACATGCACACATATTTTACTCTGCCAGAAGCAGGAGGAAGCAGATATCTTCACGGCGAGATCAGGCATCAAATTTGGTTTTGAGTTGTAGGTTTTTATGGCATATTTTTAATAAATTCATATGTTGAATCTAGATGCCCGACAATGTGTTGATGGGGTTGCGATTGTGTTGTCGAGGTTGACATTTGGGAAAAAATCGTCTGATCTTGCTTCAAAGAAATTAGGATTATGTTGTTGGGATTGGGCATGTGGGTGATCAGGTTTCTGATAACCTGATCCTGAAGGATCCATTGAAGCTTATCATAGGTATCCTTATAGATTTTACCCATTAGAAACTCAGGGGCATCAAGACCATTGAATCCTTATATTTAAATCGGGGTTGGCGTTACGGAGTAGTGGCGTAATTCAAACACGCGATTTTAGGATGTGGAAAGAAGATGACAGATAGATCTGGTTCCATGAATGTTAGGAAAAGGGAACAAATGAGAAGAAGTGGGTTCTTGAGAGGCTAGAGGACGTGCATACAAAAAACAGGGCTACCGCCACCATTTTCCCACAAATACAACAAAGCAATCAATAGCTCTTGGTTTGGCACATATGTTGCCCGATCTCTCAAGGAAAACCCCTCTTACCGAGTGACACCAAATTCTCACAACTAACTCGCTTCTTCCTCTGAAAGGAGAATTTCATTTGTCCCTCATTTTAAATAAACTAGCATACCCCCTAAACAGGCGAATGAGAATGCAAACATAATTACATGCACACATATTTTACTTTGCCAGAAGCAGGAGGAAGCAGATATCTTCACGGCGAGATCAGGCATCAAATTTGGTTTTGAGTTGTAGGTTTTTATGGCATATTTTTAATAAAGTCATATGTTAAATCTAGATGCCCGACAATGTGTTGATGGGGTTGCGATTGTGTTGTCAAGGTTGACATTTGGAAAAAATCGTCTGATCTTGCTTCAAAGACATCAGGATTATGTTATTGGGATTGGGCATGTGGGCGATCAGGCTTCTGATAACCTGATCCCAAAGGATCCATTGAAGCTTATCATAGGTATCCTTATAGATTTTACCCATTAGAAACTCAGGGGCATCAAGACCATTGAAGCCTTATATATCCCCACAAAGGACCAACCATGTTCCTTTGACAAAACTACATGAATTCTATCCTCACCAACCTTGCCCTGTACCCACTGCACATCATTATTGCTATGAACATTATCTTCGAAAGGGTAACTAAAAAACATACATGAATCATAGATGCGCACAAACATTATTAATTATATAAAATACCAGATTCAACATCCTATAAACGATGGACCTTCGTTATTATCACTTCATATGATCCATTCTTCTTTACAATGAAGTCAAAAATCTAAACAAATAACAATAACAGATAACCTCAATGAATCAAAAAAATCAAAATGCAATATAAAATGGTGGGTATTTTATATGCATATATACCAACCTTGTATAAGCTCTTACCAAACACACTTAAACATGTCATTCAATCTCAACATCCCTGACATGATCTACACTGGCAATCCTTGGGGCATCTTCCGTCGTTCATCTCATGGAACATGATCGCATATCAAATCAAGCGTAGTCGTAGAATTGTTGGTTGCAACGACCACCAGTCTATTTACTGGAATCTGTCTAGTGTTTCAGGGGTTCTTGGTTACTTTAAAACCCTCTCTTTGTTGAAATTGGTAAATTGTTGTGTTGACTAAGAAAATTGATATTGGGCTTTGGAATTTCATGCTTTGTACTTTTCTTGCTATAGTTGAAAATGCAAGTGTAATGCTTCATCCACATACAAAGAATTGTCAATTGATAAGCCAAAAAACCATAGGCATGCCCAAAATTTTCAATTTATGAGTGAAATTACCTGAGCCATATCCAAAATCCATTGTCATCCTTAGCTTCATCCCCCTTTTCTTTTTTATTGTGAAGTAGACTCTTGTAATGTTGTTTCAATCTCTATTGATACATCAAATGTTGCTCCTGGATTTCCGTTAATCTTGTTTTAGCATGCTTGATATTGTAATAAAGAAATGTGACAAGCCCTTCTCGTCTCCTTTTCTTAGCCTAATGGATAAACATACCTGGGACTCAAACTCGCAAAATATCTCCCACTACAAGAAACAATGCCAATTTTGCTAGCATGCCCTTGAAAACCAATGGGAACTTGTTATTGTTTCTTGTTATCCCATAATAATTGTTGAATTAACACTGCAAGATAAGGAATACTCATATAAGAAGAATTACACAAAGGCACAACTAGATTCACAGAAATCGAACATGCACCTACCTTGGGTGAAACATATGGTCGTGCATCTATGTGGTAAGAATAATAATTCACTGTTTTGTAATAGAAACACATTTTCTCAAAACAAATACATATTAGAATACCGAGAGTTGTTTTATTCCATATATGGGGTTAGCCAAATCGTGCTAAGATGTTGGAGGAAACATTTACAAACTCTCTGTAGAAGATGGAAGACACCTGGAGGAGCGACCTTTAACAGTAGCAACATATGGAAATCAATGTATTCTCTGGAACTAGAACAATGACTGGCAGTAGAGAACATTGCCAACTCAAACCTTGAATAATTGATGAGCAATTGGCATTGTTTATTTGAAACACTTTTGTCAATAAAAACTATTGGAAATGTGTTTAGATTGTTTGAAATGTGTTTAGAATGGTTTTGTTCACAGAGAGAAGTCATCCAAGACGATCAAAGAAATCAAACGATCATATTATCCAATGTAACCATTTCTAAAATTCTGGATCAACGCCTTTCCATAGGGAGTAAAACCTGTAGGATAATGGAAATTACTAATGGTTGAGATTTTAGAATGCATGGATTATACAATGATGGTTGTTCGGTTTTTTACTTATGTTTCTAAATTATTTAGTATTTATAATTGCTCTCAAAACATCTAAACTAAGTTAAACATAATTCATCCTAAACAATTTTTATTTATTTTACTAATTCTAATCGAACTCTGTGATAACCTAAGATTTGATGAATGTTCAAGATGAGGAATGGTTTGCCTTGTGATTAATCAAGGAACAAAATTTTATTTTCCGTTATTGTTTTTTTAGAAGGTCGATCCATTTGATTCAGAGACTCAATACATTGACTATGGATAGTTTTCCTTGAGGAGGTCAATCCACTCCATTCAGGATTCTATACAATGACTCTCGACATGGCCAACTATTGTATTTATTGTAGTTGTATTTGTAACATCCCGCTCTGGTGCACTGTGCAAACTTATTCTTTGAGGACACTTGCTCGCAAGTGATCCAGATTATTATGCTATTAAAACATTTGAATTTGATTATGATGCGTTATGGGTATATGAGATGTTGTTTTACTGCATTGACATAGACAGGTGCTATTGACTCGGTTTTACTGAGTGTGCAGGGTTTTGGACCTTGAGGATGCAGACGCATCGATGGAACCCCTTGGACTCTGGATCGAGTCAGGGAGTGTTCCATTGGGGTTTGATTGTTTTATGGTGATATTAGTGCATCTGATTAGATGATATGATGTGAATATGTTCTGACATGATTTGTTGATGATGCAGGCTGACGATAGCTTGCCGACCAGACTCACATATGGAGTAAAGGGGCCACACACGACTATTAGAGAGGTTGACGGAGAGGTGTGGACAACAGCCCTGCCACAGCCTACTAGCACTCCCGCCATGGCTCAAACTATAGGTTAACGATTACCTAGTATGAGAGGACCCACGATTCCATGAGGGTATACTGGGACAGTCGCTTGCAATGATGCTAAGGGGTGTGCAATAAGGCGGGGACCCTATTCCTTAGAAGCCCTTAGTTTCCCACAAGTTCACCTAGTGGAGTGTTGACTCCAGGTGTTATTGATGTCTACCAATTAGTCAAGAGGCGAGTGGCACCCTTGGAGCACGTGGTGCGTCCTGAAGGGCACGTCGCGAAAAAGAAACAAAAGAGGTGAGTGGCACCCTTGGAGCACGTAGTGCATCCTAAAGGGCACGTCATGCAAATGAACAGGTGAGTTTAGTGGCACCCTTGGACCACCTAGTGCATCCTGAAGGGAACGTCGCGTTGATGATGATAAAGGGATGAACCTAGATGGCCCTAAGACAATTAACACCTTAAGAAATTTTAAAACAAATTCCCTAATTAAATGTTGCCCAATTCAAAATCTAAGTTCTAGGTCTAAAACTTTGCTAGTGGTGAAATTTTGTCTACCCTTAAGAAAATATCTATATAAAAATAAAATAATAAAATTTAAAATAAAAACCACTTAAGTAATAATTTTGGTCTTCATAATTTTTTTTGGGTAAAATGAAGAGAGTAAGAAATTAAATAAAATTTGTGGATATAAAATGTAAAGAAGAAATTAATTATTTAACTTTTGATAGTTTAAAAAGATACTAAATTAATAATAAAAGGAAAAAGAGGTTAAATTGCAATTGTCGTTTTTTATTTTTAGCTCTAATAAAAAGGGGAAAGAGGGAAATTATAAAAATTAGGAAACTAGGGAAAGGAGGTAACCTAAAGAGGGAAAGAGGGGAACTCATGGTAAAAAGCAGGAGGTCAACTTAGTAAAGAATCTGCATTTACGAACCTTCTAAATTGAACTAAATTAGCAACTTCTTAAAAGGGAAAGCCTTTAAAACATGTAAGGGAATCTAGCGACACCTAGGAGTAATTTTAGGAGTAACTCTAGGTGCGTGAGGGAAATAAGACAATTTTAAATTAAAGAAAATAATTATTGGAGGAATGTGGGGGATAGGTGACACTTGTACGAAGGAGAATTTTTAGGATTTTTTTTAAAACTTTAATTAAATGACATTTAAGGAAAGAAAGGAAGTTTGAAAACTCTATAAAAGAGAGGGAGGAGAAGGAAGAAGGGGATCGGTTGTTAGCATAACATTACACTGCAGGAATAGTGACTTGACTGATTTACTTGTGGGGAGTTGGGATACCCATCTCGGAGAGGAGTGGTAGCTCAACCTTTCAAGGTGAGTTGGGAGCTAGAAGAAACCTCTAGAGAGTGTGTGTGGTCCCTTTACGGCTCGGGGGGATAAGGAGGAAGCAGAGTACCCCTAGTGTTGGCTGGGGGGTACTGGTGTAGTCTCGACGGTCAGCAAGAAGGATTTGCACGTAGCACGCGGACGACACTTGGAGCAGGCGAACAGGCAATGGTATGCCTTTCGGTTGAATGATAGAATGTGTAGGATGTATGAATTAGATCTGTAGGTATATTATTTTGTGATTGTATTTGGTTTCATTGCACAGGAAACCCATCCCTCTACCCAGCTCAATTTTTATGACTGAAATTATATGTCTGAATTTTAAGACTCAATTTTTATGTCTAAGTCATTTTCTGAAATTTTAGGTTTAAATTTATAAGTCTGACTTTATATATATGAATAAATGGGTTGAGTGAACACTATAGTAGTATTCAATTACCACCATAACAGTCCGGGCATATATGACTCCATTTGCCTCTTGATTGCTTGAACACTTGTCATTCATCGATCTGTTTCATCCCTAAATGTAATCAAAACCGAGGTTTAGCCTTCGCACTAGATAGAAGCATGTCCCCTTAGTGTAATGATATTTTACCCACAGTTCAGGCTACATATTATCTTGGAAGATTGAATAATCTAACATTTGATAGCAGATTGATTAGTTTCACTCGTCATATGGTTTTTACGTCTAGCCACCTTCTAGATGTACTGACCACTGCTCAAAGATGGTTGTGTATCAACTTCTTACATCCGGTAATTGTATTTTTTTTTGCTGAAAAAGGATTAAGTGTGAGAGGTTGGGGTAGGGAAAACAATGGACTGTATAGAGAATATTGTTTTGAGAATGAATGTACTGTTGCAAGTGTGAATCAACAATGACTAACTAAATAAACATTCCAATCACAAATTACAGCGTATCTAAGGTCAGTGGTAAGTCCACCATTCTAATAGTTGAGTCTGGCATTGAAGGCCATGACTTCCCTTCCACTGTTAATCGAAGAGTACGATAAATAGATTTAGAACTCAGAGTTTATGTTCCATCCCTTTCTTTTTATACCTGTAGTTTCATCCTTTAAAAAGAATAAATCGTAGAGCCCTCGCGTTATTAATTCAAAAGAATTATTGTGTTCAGACTTGGTTGTTTCTTTGTTGATCGCATCTTATACTGTCGGCCCTGCAAACACTTTTAAAATTTAATAAATTCGCCTCTGCAGTTGTTTAAGATCACATCTCTGCATGCTGTTACACCCTCCCTCAGGGGATCGTATCAATTGGTTGTCTGTGCCTCACCTCTGCAAGTGGCGTTTTTGTTTTGGCTGTATAGATCCCTTTCAAAATCATGTCTGTAATGATGACTTTATTATGGCATCGGTGAAGAGATTTGTAAAGGCTGAATAATACCTCCTCCAAGATCCTCCCACGATTTCCCAGGTAGCGATATATTTAGGTAGCGTCCTTCATGACTGGATTAGCGTTTTCCTTACTGGTGTGTCAAACATGCATTGTCAGAGTTTTAATTTCATCTTGGATGATTTCCCCATTAGATGCATGACTCAGGAAAGGAGGGTCCACTCCCTGGCAGCCTGCGTTCGCATAAGCTGGCAGTTATGACTGGGTATTTGCTATTTCCTTTTCTCTTGCCAATCACCCCCCTTTTTTTTAACTGCGTTACCTACTCTATCGTCAGTACTTATTCCTGTAGTTAGCACTTTCTAAATGGCGTTTTACCTTGCTGCATCATCCATTTGTCATCTCTTATTCTTTGTCAGCACTTATCCTATGGGCGTTGCACTTAGCTTGCGTCTTTCAGTAACTTCGGACAGCAAGCATGTAGTGTATAACCAGTGAGATTTACCAGCACCAAAAAGTAATTGGGTCCTCTTTTTATTAATCAATAAGGCCCAAATTCTTCGTTTTTATTTAATTAATAATATCCTTTAGTTTATCCTTTACTTATTCTATCATGTTATGCAGGGCATAGAAATGCACATGATCTATCATAGTGTAGATTTTATTTATTATTCAGAATGGATGATGTATATGAATATTACAGAATTTTAATTAGATATCTTTATATGGTTATGAAATGGTTAAGTTTTTAAATTATTAGTATATTTAGAGTCATGAAGTGTTTTCTTTATTATTATTAGTGGGATGAGAATTTTGGGTAAAGATTGTTAAGATATACATAATCTCTTCTTGGGACATTGTTATATATATCTACATGACTATTAGATGATAATTTTGGGTAAAGATTGTTAAGATGTACATAATCTCTTCTTGGGACATTGTTATATATGTCTACATGATTATTAGATGAGAATTTTCGGTAAAGATTGTTAAGATGTACATAATCTCTTCTTGGGACATTGTTATATATATCTACATTATTATTAGATATTGACCTTAAAACAAAATACTCATAGCAAACATTAATATTTTATGGCAAGTTGATTTAGATGGTACGCTGATGACACTTGTAAGATTAAAATTGCACAAATGGGTTGGTTTTAAAACTAAATTAGATTTTACCTTGATGTCATTATGCACTTTAGATATGCGAAGTTGGGCTCGTAATGGAGGTTGGAATAGACTGTGTTAATTGCCTTAATTTCCTTTTATTAATTATCATTGTCATGAAATTAGAATGAAGGTACACTTCCCAAGCAATACTGTAATAGTAGTGAGTAAATTAATGAGTTAATAATGATTCACCATTGCTTTTTGCCTTAATGTAGATAACCTGGTTGATTGCGATCTTGATGGTTATGTCATTGTCATTAACTTAGTAGGCTTGGTCTGCTTGTGTCGGGCAAGATGTAGATGCCTCCTTGTTCCTCATAACAATCGCGAGCCCTGAGACCTTAAATGGTCAAAATCGTTGGGAACCTAGGCTTGAGCATTTCTTATGTGTCCTGGAGGTCCTGACCATTGTAGGGTAGGACAGATGGGTAGTGAGTCTTATTTATTGTCGATTGATTGTCGTTCATTGCTCACAGATTGCTTGATGTGCATCTTAGATCTTTATGTTGTTGTCACAGTTGCATGTGCCATGATTCATCGTCGTGTTGCAACACAGAGTATGATGTCCTTATTACTCTTGTATATATGCACACACACAAAAAACACTATATAGCACTTGTTATGAGAGGTTTGTTGTTGTGACGAGTGAGAGGGGCGTTACATATGGTATCAGAGTGGGTTCAACCCACGACTTGGGATCACTACGGCCTTCATTTATATGATTGATTATACGGTTGTTTATTGAGTTGCCTCATGTCCATGCAGATAATCATGGTTAGAGGACGCTGTGGAGGCAATTGATGGGGTACGAGGGGAAGAGGCCCGACTCCTCCAGTATCATTCATGCCTGAGGGGTCGAAACCCCAGGGAGACGAGCAGGTTCTCGGCGAGGAACATATAGCAGTTGGTGATGTAGTCAGAATGATGAGATCCTTTCACCACATGTCTGAGGCACTGATCAACCGTTTGGACAGATATGAGGCAAGGGCCCTGAAACCCACTAATTTTCCACTACGCGCTCTGGTCAGTACTAGTAGCATTGACTGCGAACTCGAGAAGGTCAAGTTTCCCGAGTTCTTTGGTGCCCCGGACGGTGCAGCCACCGAGGCATGGTTGGAGAACATTGAGATGTGCTTCGTACTTCATGATTATACCTCCAACATGAAGGTCCGCATGGCAGTCTTTCAACTGAAGGGGAGCACTCTTCTATGGTGGAAGGCACTCCTACCACAACTGAACATGGTTTTCGAAGACGTGTCATGGGAACTGTTCGAGGAACGGTTCCGAGAGAGGTACCTATTGGAAGCCAATTCAATTTTTTTAATTTCCTTAAAATATGCCTACACCTACACCTATGAACTTCAAATTTCTGTCGCATTTCGCAAAAAGATGACACTTTCATTTCAAGCGACATTTGCAAATTGGTTTCAATTTAGTTTTCACGACTGAAAGCATGAAAATTCCTCCATCGTTATTTGAATTGTCATGATCTGCTCATTGATATGCTGGTTGGTACTTACCTTTGGTTTATTATTAAGTGGCTGGGATGATTTTTCAAACTATGTACATTTTCCTATTCTCACTCTGATTGTGCAACTGGATTTTTATTTAATTGATAAGGCATTGAGAATGTTGATTGATGAATTATACTTGATTATATAGGGGTCATGGTGGATTAAAGGTTTTTATATGATGTGATCCTTACCATTATAATCTCTTGACTTATCAATTTTATCTATTGTCACCATGTTTTAAAAACTTTTGATCAAAACATTGGATTTTGCAAAAAGCGCATGGGTCACATATGAGTTTGATTTCATATTGAATGGAAATGTTTGATTATACACATGGCGCGTTGGTGAAACATTTTTATTTTACTTTGGTTTGAATTATACTATGGCGCATTGATATAATTTATGGTTTTGGTTTTACATTGATTAATGGCATGTTGATATGATTATCCACCGCTCTAAATTTAGGGTTGGTCGATTAGTATGGTTTAAACGATATGATGAGTGATTGAACAACACTGTACTATGCCATTAATATGCTGCATGGCGGTGAACTAACCCACCACCTTCGCACGCGCATATTGATTTGCCTCCCCTTTGAGCGCTTGCAGCTGTTAGCCCTATCGATTTTGCCCCTGCGTATTGTTGTGTTCAATCCAAAACCTACCATGCACCCACACCATGGCTCCAGTTGTAAGGGATGAACCCAATGGTAGCCAGGCATTATTGATGTTCAATGGTTCTTACAGCGACCTGGAGGAATTCGGATGGCTCCCGTTCATACGAAATTTTGATGGCTATAACCCTAGCGTGGCTCAGCAATTTGCATTAACCTTCGATGGTTGCCGAGCCAAGGTTGGGGATGTGCAATTAGAAATTGACGAGCAATTTCTCAGTTTAGCTATCAGTCTGCCTGTTGTCAGACATAAATGGTCAAAAAATTGCAAAGTGGAAGATGTCCCGTGGACATTACTCTTCCAGTCACGAATGGTGAGTTCCTGTGACAAGGGTTTGCCCGCAAATATGCTCAAGCAACGCTGGCATGACTTGCTGATGGTAACCAAGTAGTTCATTACCTGTGAGGGCCGGTATGGTTTTGTTTTCTTGTACCACCTTCAACTACTTATGGTTTTCATGGGCTATGAGCTTAATATGCCTTACTACTTGCATAGGAGTTTGTTTAAAATGTCTAAAAGGTACAAACAGAACCAGTCCGATAACAATCTTTTTCATTTTGGGTTAATTAAAATGGTTATAGTTTGTAAGTTGGGGTTACACCGAGACTGTTGGGAGGATTTTCTTAAACGCAATAATTTTGGTGACTCATGCCCACCACAGGTTGACAAACCTGTGGTGAGTGAGTGCAAATCAGTACCCCCTGTGCCTTACAATGCTCTGTTACCTAAACCCATACCCGATTCTCCTATTGACTTACCCGGTTCTGTGACCAAACATGTCGAAGCTGCTAAACCCATGGATAAAAGGCCTAATACCAAACCCAATGCCAATTCTAAAGGCAAGAAGAACGCCCGGTTCATCTCTCGCATGGCAAGAAACAAACCAAAATCACCTGTCAACCCTGACCCTATTATGGTGAGTGAAGATTCTAACTCAGAGGTTGAACGTTACCTAGAAAGTGAGTATCCCTATTTAGAAGGTCTGTGTGATAAACCCGCATATGATTTTGTGAAGAACCTACCACCTTGCTTGCAAAATGACCCTAATTATCCAGGCATCAAAGTGCCTTGTGAAACCCCAGGTGACTTGTCAAAACCCCCTACTGCTCTAGCCGAACCAGCTGCTCCACCATGTGATCAGCGTGGCTCATGGTTGGAAAGGTATTTCCTTGATGTGCCAATGCTACAGTCCAGAATTCATGCTCTGGAGGATCAAGTTGCAAGGCTCACCAGTCAAAAGGCAAAGATGCCATCCACTGATATGAAACAACGAACAACAGGTTCGATTTTATTTAAGAACGTGGATTCGGCTACAACAGTCGTCAATTCAAAATTGGCGTAGCTCGAACAACCTCACAGGTATGACTTTCACCTATTTATATGACATACTCATAAACTCTGTTTACATCGTGGATCTTCTCTGTCGCATAAGCATGCACTATTGTATATACTATTGTTTTGATAAATCAATTTTCATTATCGTTTAAGTTTTGATTGGATTTGCCTTTGATTCGAGTGATCATGAGAAAGATTTGATTTGTTTTAATTTAGTTAATCGAATACTCTGTTGATAATCGAAGTTGTTAATATTTTCTAAACACAGGTTGTTTGGTATTCCAATTTTGAACACAGTCAATATCTCATTTCGAAATGGTTATATTCTATGCGACATGGTTGGCAATTATGGATAACTATTGTGATTGTATATTCTATGTCTTCTGACCAATTCGAGTACCATTCTGTTATTGCATGACCGAATCGCGAATAGATACGAATCGTAGCTATTATACCCAATCAAATTGATTCATACTGTGTTATCAGATTGCAACAAATTGATCGTTTGAATTCGATTTGAGGAATGAAATTAACTGTATCCAGTCTCACGATTTGTTTCTATAATTAAACTCAACCATATTCGTTTTGATTATTTACCCAGTTTATATTATGAATTCTGTTGATTCTATCACGCTCCTGTCTGTTGACTGTGTGGTGATCAATAACGAAATTCATTGGGTCGATACTCATTGAGTATGATTTCATTTGAATACAATCAAAACATTTTACCTATCTTTGCACTTGAGTGATTGATATCAATCTCTTGCTATGACTATAATGAGTCAATGATGGTTGTGATTGTTGTTTGATATTATCTGTTAACTGTGTGACACTCAGCGACCGAAGTCTATGGCAAAGTTTGTGGATGTTGTTATGCATGTTTCGTTTTGACTATAAGCGTAATAGTTTGGTATTTGATTAAAACAATATGAATTTTATGCACAACCGTAACCAATTGATTATGATTGTGTTCGATTATAATTTTATCGATTTTGATTACATTTTATCTTATACGATACGATTTACTTGTAATTGCATTTGGATATGAAACATTGCAGTTATTATTTGACCCGATTCTATGGCAACTAAAAACAGAGCATTCTTATCCTATTTCGATTGCATCCTTTTTGATTTGGTTTGATTTGAATGATAAATTTGCTAAGACCATTAGTAATTCAATTTTAATCTTCATTGAAAGAAAATTAAATTAGATGGTTTTAAAAAGATTTTGTTTGATTTCTATCTGGTCCTGTATGCTATTTTAGACTAGCTACATAATCAAATGATTCTGTAGCTAAGTCTGTAGGATCAAATTTTTATTATTTTGTTACTAAAATATCTTTCTAATTTGATATTTGTGTTCTATTGCAGGTAAATTCGAAATTGCAGTTGAGTTTATGAGAAGTTAGGGGATATTTCAAAGATTTCACTTGCATTTTAGTTGCTTAGTTTAGTTGATTTTGGGATATCTCCCAAATTATGTAAAACAATTTGATATTATCCACAAGGAGGTTTTACCTTGTGAAGAGACCTATATATACTTATGATTTTTGTAATAATCATCATCCTCATTCGTGGGAGAAAAAGGATATGGAGTTCTAATATAGACTGAAGCAGAATTTAGTGTTTTGTCATAGCTTTAGCTTCTCAATATATCAATTTTGTGTTTCATGTTGTGTATATCAATTTGTTTATGGTTTATGACTACTTTAGATATCTAAATCATGAGCAAATGATATAAATTTGATCATTGTTATCCATATCTTGTCTCTTCCAAATAGATAAAATACATAACAATTGTTAATTCAGTTTGTGAATGATAGGTTTATCTTCTTCATAAATTGAATTGTTATATATAAGTTTTTGCATAACAGGTTTCTCTTATTGCAGGAATTTATAACCATAAGATTGTTATGATTTTCTTTTATGTCTTGCTTGTCCTGTAAAACACTTTAAAGAGTAGCACAGCCAATCGTTTACAAGAAGATTATGGACTAACCGGTGCGAGTTTCCCTCCTCCGACCAGCTTTGAAGCCATCACACACAGGGCAGATTTGGAGCGTTTCTAGGTCAATTAGTCTTCTGCTTACTGTTCTCATTAAGTAGTTTAGTTCAGATATAAGCTTAATTAGATTTATATTAGATTGTTTAGTTTCAGTAAATATATTAGATCATTTAATTTCAGTAGTTTTATTTCTTTTTCATAAAATATAAAAATCAAGAAACATATCTTGCTGTCTTAGGGCATAAAACACATGAGTTTTGCAGGTTTTAATTAAATTTGTTGGTTGTTTATAGTGTACATTTGTGAATAAGTAATATTGCAGCTGGTAATTAGATAGTTGATTTGAGTTATTATAATAGTAATTAGTAGATTGTAGGTAATAGTTAGAATAGTTAGATTTAGTTTTAGTTTGATTTAGTAGTTTGTTTTAATTAGATTAGTGTGTTAGTTTCTTTTATTTTTAGTTAGTTTGTTTTATTAGTTTTAGTTAATTTTAGTTTGTTTTATTAGTTTTATTTAGTTTTAGTTTGTCTCATTTGTTTTAGTTATATTACTTAGTTAGATTAGTTTTCTCTTTGGTTTCTTAAAGGACCTTAGGGTGGCCAACGGAGCCGTTAAACTCGTCAGGGTGGTTCATTCCAAATGGCTTGGGTTATTTAGACAACCCCGGACTAGTTCCACTCTCTCAATTGATGGACGGACAATTTCTCCCGCCAACAGTACCTTTCAAAGGAATTCATTGAGAATCATCTCAATGAGTTCAACACCTTATGACAAGGAGGTCGTACGGTGCCTGAGTACGAGGCCTGTTTTATGGAGCTGCTCCGGTATGCTCCGCACCTTAACACTAAGAAACTTAAGGTCAACAGGTTCGTGTTTGACCTTAATGGCAACCTACATGCAAAGGTTAGGATTTGATGCCTCAAACCTTGCATGATGTCGTCCAGAAGGCCCTCATAGCAGAGGAGGATTTTATCAGTGGGGGTCAGACTAGGACTCCAACGAGACCAGTAGGGCAGGTTTCATTTGGAACATGGTAGCACCAAAAACCAGCGAGACATATGATGGCATATCGTGGCTTCCAGAGGGGATCCACTTTCACTACACTCCGGCGACCGACGCCTCAACAGTGGGCACCTTACCGGGGACCACAACATCAGCAGCAACATCGCCCATAACAACAACAGTTTAGGCTTGTTCAGCAGAATAGACCAGGGTTCCAGGCCGGTGGGCCATCATCCTCTATTTCGGGTACCAGGACTACTGGGCCGAAGAAAGGGTGTTGGATGTGTGGGGAGCCACACTACCAGCGTGACTGTCCTGTGGAGAGGACCAAAGCGCCTGGTTCAGACGAACCCACTACCATGGGAGATATGGGAAAGGCCCATTAGATTCATGCTGCAATGAATAACTGCCAGGAAGAGCATCATTCGACTATGCTCGAGATGACAAGTACTGTCACTAACCAGACCCTTAGTATTTTGATATATCCTGGTGCTACCGAGAGTTTCATTTCTGGTGCAATGCTAAAAAGGATTAAGGTAAAGGAAGTCGAACAAAACGAGTTTATCTTCGTAGAGATGGCTTCGGGAGCCAAACAGAAGGTTGGAGGAAAGGTTATGGGTTGTGCCCTTAACCTGGGAGAGTTTGTCACAAGGGAGAACCTATACGTCATGATCCTAGGATCTTATGATGTCATGATTGGTATGGATTGGTTGGAATCGCATGAGGCGATACTCAACTGTAAGACGAAATGGTTGAACTTGGTTGATGGCGAGGGACAAAGATGCGTGATTGTAGGATAGAACCAGGGAGTTTCCCTGAGGTTCATCTCTTCCTTGCAACTTTAGAAGAGCATGCACAAGGGGTTCAAGCTTTATGCGATCCTTGCGCTAAACAAGAAGGGAGTAGCGGAAGGTCTAGAACACCTTCTGGTGGTGAGAGAGTTTGCAGACGTGTTTCCGGAGGAGTTACCTAGGATTTCGTTGGAGAGGGAATTGGAGTTTACCATAGACCTAAAACTGGGGACTTAAACGATAGCAAGAACGCCTTATCGGATGTCGACCCTGGAGTTACAAGAGTTAAAAATGCAACTGAAGGAGTTGTTGGACCTAGGACTAATACGCCCTAGGGTGTCACCATGGGGTGCACCTGTTATTTTCATACAAAAGAAGGATGGATCATGGAGGCTTTGCATTGACTACCGTCAACTGAACAAGGCCATGATCAAGAATCAGTATCCCTTGCCAAGAATTGATGATCTGTTCGATCAAATGAAGGGTGCGACAGTGTTCTCCAAGATCGATTTGTGATGAGGGTATCACCAATTACAGATCAAGGAGGATGACGTCCCTAAGACCTCCATTAAGACGAGGATTGGACATTACAAGTTTACTGTTTTACTATTTGGACTGACCAATGCCCCAGGGGTATTTATGAGTTTGATGAACGAAGTGTTCCACGAGTACTTGGACAAGTTCATCCAAGTGTTCATTGACAATATTTTGATTTACTCTCATACGATGGAGGAGCATGACGAGCACTTACGTTTGGTACTACAGTGTCTGCGAGAGCACAAATTGTATGGGAAATTGTCCAAATGATCTTTTTATCAATCGAGGATTCACTACTTAGGGCATGTGATCTCCAGTGAAGGCATCGCCATGGATCCAACCAAGGTCGAGGCTATTATGGAATGGCCTACACCAATGAATGTCACGGAAGTGCGTAGCTTTATGGGTTTAGTAGGATACTATCGAGGGTTTTTCGAGGCATTTTCGAAGATAGCAAATCTGATCACAGAATTGCAGAAGAAAAACAAGAATTTTGTTTGGACCGAGAAATGTGCAGAAGCATTTCAAAGGCTTAAGGAGTTGTTAACAACAACGCTGATACTAAAGGTCCCTAACATGGATGCAGACTTCTTGGTATGCATAGACGCATCCAAGGAAGGCTTAGGCGAAGTCTTGATGCAAGATGGACAAGTAATTGCTTACATTTCGAGGAAACTGAGAAGGCATGAGGAGAACTACGCGACACATGATTTGGAGTTATTAACCATCATATATTCCTTGAAGGTTTGAAGACACTACCTTGTTGGACGAATATTTGAACTAAGGATTGACCATTGTGGACTACAACACATTTTTACACAAAGTGACTTGAACACACGACAACGATGTTGGTCCGAACTACTTAGCGAGTACGACTTTGAGATTACTTACATAAAGGGATTAGTGAATCGAGTGGTGGATGCTTTGATTCGGAGACCGCACATCCTTTCGGTGTTGCCTCTTCAGACGAATCTACATGAAAGGATTCTAACTTTACAGCGTGAAAATGACTGGTACAAAGAGGTCGACGGTTTTATTGAACAAAACACAATGATGGTACCACGATTTGAGGTATTTTCATTTGATGGCGATGGTTTATTGAGGTTTAAAGGTCGGATTTACATGCCGCCAAATGACGAGTTGAGGAAGTTGATCCTAAGCAAGTCTCATAGAGCAGTATACATGGCTCATCTGAGAGTCACAAAGATGAGGGCAGACCTTAAACCCTTATTCTTCTGAAAGGGAATGAAGGCCGACATAGTCAACTATGTGGCTATATGTCTAGAATGTCAGCAGTTAAAGGTTGAACATAGATACCTAGTAGGATTACTACAACCACACGCTATTTCAAAATTCAAATGGGAGGTTATTTCGATGGATTTTATTGTTGGATTTCCACTGACGACAAGGAGACACGACTCGATTTTTGTAGTAGTAGACACTCTAACGAAGAGTACTCACTTTATTCCTGTGCATATGACATATCAGACACCTGACATAGCTAGATTTTTCATCAGTGAGATTATGAGGCTGCATGGCATGCCTAAGAGGATTATATCTGATCAAGGATCGATGTTTACTGGACAATTTTGGATGAGTTTCCAAGAGGCCTTGGGAACCCAACTTAACTTTATTACTTCATATCACCCGGAGACCGAAGGACATACCGAATGAACGAATCAATCCTTGGATGACATGTTGTGCATGTACGTGATGGACCAACAAAAGCGTTGGGAAGAATTCTTGCCACTAGTAGAGTAAGATTACAACAATAGTTACCAGAGCACCATTAAAATGGCACCTTTCAAGTACGGGCGACCGTGTTGGGCACCCTTGAGTTGGGATGGACTTTAGGATAGGGTCCTGGTGGGACCAGAAGTGATCCAAGAAATGGAAGAGCAAATGCAAAAAATAAGACAAAGGATTAAAGAAGCGTAGGATCGACAGAAGAGTTATGTCGATGCCCACCGAGTCGATCATAGTTACGAGGTCGGCGATTGAGTCTTCTTGCGGATTAAACTGCATAAAAGTTTGACCAAGTTTGGAAGGGGAGCTAAAATCTCTCCTAGGTTCGTGGGACCTTTCGAGATTGTGGAGAGAAAAGGGCCCGTGGCCTATTGACTAGCCTTGCCTGATTCCTTGATGCGTAGGCACGATGTTTTTCATGTATCTGTTCTGAGACATTATATTAGTGATCCTACACATGTTATTGACATGAGTTCCTTGTAGGTATCGGATGAGGGGCCACTCACGGCTGAGCCGGTCAGCATCTTGGATCATCGGGTTTGACAGCTATGATGTCGAACGATAGATCAGGTCAAGGTCCAGTGGGACAATTATAGTCCACACTCAGCAACCTGAGAGGACGCATATGCTATGCACCAACAGTTTCCATTTTTGTTTGATAGATAGACATATGATACTGGGTGAAATCATGAAGGTGGGTTACACTTTTGCTTGTTTTATGACAAAAAAAACTGTATTTTCACAAGTTATTCAACTTCCGGCATATAAAAGTATTTTTTTTATTTAGAATTTCACTTTACAGTAAAAACGAAACTTGTGA
>ML781667.1:624381-640100 GCA_009831015.1 Picea engelmannii
ACCGTTAAATTTGACGTGAAAATTTTCGGCCGAATAATATTTCGGCCGAAAGTAATATTTGTTCGGCCGAAAAATTGCCGCTAGAAATTTTGGAGACCCGATTGTCACGAAAGTGTTACCCAGCTTCATGATTTTACCCTACTATGATACCCTTATTTTGGCATTTATACTGCGAAACTCCCGAACGAAGTTTAGACCAAGAGGGGCTGTATGTAACATCCCGCTCTTATGCACTGTGCGAACTTATTCTTTGAGGACACTTGCTCGCAAGTGATCCGGATTATTATGCTATTAAAACATTTGACTTTGATTATGATGCATTATGGGTAGATGACATGTTGTTTTACTGCATTGACATAGATAGGTGCTATTGAATCGGTTTTACTGAGTGTGCAGGGTTTTGGACCTTGAGGATGCAGAGGCATCGATGGAACCCTTTGGACTCCGGATCAAGTCAGGGAGTGTGCCATTGGGGTTTGATTGTTTTACTGTGATATTAGTGCATCCGATTAGATGATATGATGTGAATATGTTCTGACATGATTTGTTGATGAGGCAGGTTGACGATAGCTTGCTGACCAGACTCACATATGGAGTAAAGGGGCCACACACGACTACCAGAGAGGTTGAGGGAGATGTGTGGACAACAACCCTGCCACAGCCTACTAGCACTCCCGTTGTGGCTCGAACTATAGGTTAACGATTACCTAGTTTGAGAGCACCCACGATGTCGTGAGGGCAGACTGCGACAGTCGCTCGCGATGATTCTAAGGGGCGCGCAATAAGGCGGGGGCCTTATTCCTTAGAATCCCTTAGTCTCCCACAAGTTCACCTAATGGAATGTTGACTCTAGGGGTTATTGATGTCTACCAATCAGTCAAGAGGTGAGTGGCACCCTTGGAGAACGTGGTGTGTCCTGAAGGGCACGTCGCACAAAAGAAACAAAAGAGGCGAGTGGCACCCTTGGAGCACGTAGTGCATCCTGAAGGGCATGTCGCGCAAAGGAACAGGTGAGGTGAGTGACACCCTTGGAGCACCTAGTGCGTCTTGAAGGGAACGTCACGTTGATGATGATAGAGGGATGAGCCTAGATGGCCCGAAGACAATTAACACCTTAAGAATTTTTAAAACAACTTCCCTAATTAAATGTCGCCCAATTCAAAATCTAAGTTATAAGTCTAAAACTTCGCTAGGGGTAAAATTTTATCTACCCTTAAGAAAATATCTATATAAAAATAAAATAATAAAATTTAAAATAAAAACCACTTAGGTAATAATTTTGGTCTTCCTAAATTTTTTGGGGTAAAATGAAAAGAGTAAGAAATTAAATAAAATTTGTGGATATAAAATAGAAGATATTAATTATTTTAACTTTTGTTAGTTTAAAAATATACTAAATTAATAATAAAAGGAAAAAGAGGTTAAATTGCAACTGCCATGTTTTTTTTTAGCTCCAATAAAAAGGGGAAAGAGGGAAATTATAAAAATTAGGAAACTAGGGAAAGGAGGTAACCTAAAGAGGGAAAGAGGGGAACTCATGGTAAAAAGCGGGAGGTCAACTTAGTAAAGAATCTGCATTTAAGAACCTTCTAAATTGAACTAAATTAGCAACTTCTTAATAGGAAAAGCCTTTAAAACCTATAAGGGAATCTAGGGACACCTAGGAGTAATTTTAGGAGTAGCTCTAGGTGGGTGAGGGAAATAAGACAATTGATAAATTAAAGAAAATAATTATTGGAGGAATGTGGGGGATGGGTGACACTTGTACGAAGGAGAATTTTTAGGAATTTTTTTAAAACTTTAATTAAATGATATTTAAGGAAAGAAAGGAAGTTCGAAAACTCTATAAAAGAGAGGGAGGAGAAGGAAGAAGGGGATCGGTTGTTAGCATAACATTAAGCTGCAGGAATAGTGACTTAACTGATTTACTTGTGGGGAGTTGGGATACCCATCTCGGAGAGGAGTGGTAGCTCGACCTTGTGAGGCGAGCTGAGAGCTAGACATAACTTATGAGAGTCTGTGTGGCCCCTTTGTGGCTCAGGGAGCTAAGGGGGAAGTAGAGTACCCCTAGTGTTGGCTAGGAGGTACCGGTGTAGTCTTGACAGTCGGCGAGCAGGATTTGCATGGAGCATGTGGACGACACTCGGAGCAGGCAAACAGGCAATGGTACGCCTTTCGGTTGAATGATAGAATGTGTATGTTGTATGATTTAGATATGTACGTGTATTATTTTATGCTTTTATTTGGTTTCGTTGCACAGGAAATCCATCCCTCTACCGAGCTCGATTTTTATGACTGAAATTATATGTCTGAATTTTAAGACTGAATTTTTTATGTCTGAATCGTTTTCTGAAATTTTAGGTTTAAATTTATAAGTCTAAATTTATATATCTGAATAAATGGTTTGAGTGAACACTATAGTAGTATTCAATTACCGCCATAACAGTCCAGGTATATATGACACCATTTTCCTCTTGATTGCTTGAACACTTGTCATTCATCGATCTGTTTCATCCTTAAATGTAATCGGAACCGAGGTTTAGCCTTTGCTCTGGATAGAAGGGTGTCCCCTTAGTGTAACGATATTTTACCCACAGTTCAGGATACGCATTATCTTGGAAGATTGAATACTCTAACATCCGATAGAAGATTGATTAGGTTCACTCGTCATATGGTTTGTACATCTAGCCACCTTCTAGATGAACTGACCACTGCTCACAGATGGTTGCGTATCAACTTCTTACATCCGGTAATTGTATTTTTTTTGCTGAAAAAGGATCAAGTGTGAGAGGTTGGGGTTGGGAAAACACTTGATTGTATAGACAATATTGTTTTGAGAATGAATGTACTGCTGCAAGTGTGAATCAGCAGTGACTAACTAAATAAACGTTCCAATCACAAATTATAGAATATCTAAGGTCAATGGTAAGTCCACCGTTCTAATAGTTGAGTCTTGCATTGAAGGCCATGACTACCCTTCCACTGTTAATCGAAGAGTATGATAAATAGATTTAGAACATAGAGTTTCTATTCTAGCCCTTTCTTTTTATACCTATAGTTTCAGGCTTTAAAAAGAATAAATCGTAGAGCCCTCACGTTATTAATTCAAGGGAATTATTGTGTTCAAAATTGGTTGTTTCTTTGTTGATCACATCTTATACTATCACCCCTGCAAACAATTTTAAAATTTAATAAATTCGTCTCTGCAATTGTTTAAAATCGCATCTCTGCATGTTGTTACACCCTCCCTCAGTGGACCGTATCAATTGGTTGTCTGTGCCTCACCTATGCAAGTCGTGTTTTTCTATCGGTTGTATAGTTCCCTTGCGGAATCGTGCCTTTAATGACGAATTTATTATGTCATCAGTGAAGAGAGTTTTAAAGGTTGAATAATACCTCCTCCGAGATTCACCCTCGATTTCCCAGGCAACGATATATTTAGGTAGCGTCCTTCATGACTAGATTAGCGTTTTCCTTACTGGTGTGCCAAACATGCATTGTCAGAATTTTAATTTCGTCTTGGATGATTTCCCTGCTGGATGCACGACTTAGGAAAGGAGGGTCCACTCCCTGGCAACCTGCGTTCGCATAGGCTGGCAGTTATGACTGGGTATTCACTATTTCCTTTTCTCTTGTCAATCACCCCCCCTTTTTTTTTCCTGCATTACCTACTCTATCATTAGTATTTATTCCTATAGTCAGCACTTTCTAAATGACATTTTACCTTTCCGAGTCATCCATTTGTCATCTCTTATTCTTTGTCAGCACTTATCCTATGGGCGCTTTACTTAGCCTGCATATTTCAGTAACTCCGGGCAATAAGCATGTAGTGTACAACCGGTGAGATTTACCAGCACCAAAAAGTAATTAGGTCCTCTTTTTATTAATCAATAACGCCCAAATTCTTCGTTTTTATTTAATTAATAATATCCCTTACTTTATCCTTTACTTATTCTATCATGTTATGCAGGGTATCGAAATGCACATGATCTATCATAGTGTAGATTTTATTTATTATTCAAAATGGATGATGTATATGAATATTACAAAATTTTAATTAGATATCTTTATATGGTTATGAAATGGTTAAGTTTTTAAATGATTAGTATATTTAGAGTCATGAAGGGTTTTCTTTATTATTATTAGTGGGATGATAATTTTGGGTAAATATTGTTAAGATATACATAATCTCTTCTTGGGACATTTTTATATATATCTACATGACTATTAGATGAGAATTTTGGGTAAAGATTGTTAAGATGTACATAATCTCTTCTTGGGACATTGTTATATATGTCTACATGATTATTAGATGAGAATTTTGGGTAAAGATTGTTAATATGTACATAATCTTTTCTTGGGACATTGTTATATATATCTACATGATTATTAGATATCGACCTTAAAACAAAATACTCATAGCAAACATTAATATTTTATGGCAAGTTGATTTAGATGGTACGATGATGACACTTGTAAGATTAAAATTGCGCAAATGGGTTGGTTTTAAGACTAAATTAGATTTTACCTTGATGTCATTATGCACTTTAGACATGCAAAGTTCGGCTTGTAATGGAGGTTGGAATAGACCGTGTTAATTTCCTTACTTGCCTTATATTAATCGTCATTGTCGTGAAATTAGAATGAAGGTACACTTCCCAAGCAATATTGTAATAGTAGTGAGTAAATTAATGAGTTAATAATGATTCACCATTTATTTTTACCTTAATGTAGATAACCTGGTTGATTGTGATCTTGATGGTTATGTCATTGTCATTAGCTTAGTAGGCTTGGTCTCCTTGTGTCAGGTGGGATGTAGACACCTCCTTGTTCCTCAGAATAGTCTCCATCCCTGAGACCTTAAATGGTCAAAATCGATGGGAACCGGGGCTTGAGCGTTGCTTATGTGTCCTGGAGGTCCTAACCATTGCAGGGTAGGATGGATGGGTAGTCAGTCTTATTTATTGTCGATTGATTATTGTTCATTGCTCGTAGATTTCTTGATGTGCGTCTTAGATATTTATGTTGTTGTCACAGTTGCATGCGCCATGATTCGTCGTCGTGTTGTGACATAGAGTATGATGTCCTTATTACTCTTGTACACATGCACACACAAAAAAAAAATTATATAGCACTTGTTATGAGAGGTTTGTTGTCGTGACGAACGGGAGGGGCGCTATAATATTACATTATATAACTTCACTCATTATCTAGATTTTGAAATGAAACATCAAAGATATTAAGTGAAAAGGTAAAAATTACAGAGATGGAATTATTGGTTTTGTTTTCTTTCGAGGGATCGATTCATTCCATTCAAAGATTTCATTACATAAACTATGAACATAGGCCAACTATGAAAACTTTCATGGGCTCCTGTCCATGAGCTCCTACACAGTCTGTCCATGCTTCAGAATCACTGCTTCTATCTCCCAGCTGGCATATTCCACTGGGTGATTCCTCCATTTGACCAGGTACTCATAGTATTCTTTCCTCCTGGTCTTTTTACCTACTCGCTTGTCCAATATACGCTCCACCTGTGGCTTCTCTGCAATTGGCATTTGTCTCTACCACTGGATTTCTTACTACTCATCATTTCCAACTCCTGCTTCCTTAGCCTTATAGGGATATAAGTCTGAAACATTGAATGTCAGAGATATTTTGATGTCATCCGGCAATTCAATCTCATAAGCATTTTCGCCCAGTTTCTTTAGGACTCTGCATGGCCCAATTTTCTTCATTTTGATATTATTGTATGTTCCCCTTGGAAACCTTTCCTTCCTCAGATGTGCCAGAACTAGATCTCCAACCTCAAATTGAAGTTGTCTCCGATGTTGATCTGCTCTGTGTTTATATTCCTGGTTCGACTCTGTCAATCGCTGCTTCACCCTGTTGTGAAGTTTCCTCATCGCCTCTGTGAATTCTTCAGCGCTTGCACTGCTAGTAGCAGTTTGTTCTGAATCTCGTAGTTCAGATACCCCTCTTGGATACCTGTCATATACAATCACAAATGGACTTTTACCTGTGCTTCTATTCACTAAATCATTGTAAGAAAATTCTGCCTATGGTAACACATTATCCCAGCTGCTATGGTGTTCTGTCACCAGGCTTCTCAACAAATCTCTCAGACTTCTGTTGACCACTTCCGTTTGTCCATTTGTCTGAGGATGATAAGCTGAACTAAAGGCCAAGTTAGTTCCTACCTTCTTCCATAAGGTCCTCCAAAAATTCCCTATGAATTTGGTATCCCTATCCGATACAATGCTTCTTGGCAATCCATGGAGTCGAATGATCTCCTTGAAAAATAAGTTCGCGATGTGAGTCGCATCACTGGTCTTCTGGCATGGATTAAAATGTGCCATCTTTGAAAATGTGTCCACCACTACAAAGATGGAATCAACCCCTCTCTGCATTCTCAGCAGTCCTAATACAAAATCCATGCTTATTGCCTCCCATGGCCTCTCGGGTATGGGCAATGGCTGATACAAACCTGCATTTTGCTTTCTCCCTTTTGAATGCTGACAAATTCGACATCTTCCAACAAACCTCTTAACATATTCTCACATGCTTGGCCAAAAATATGCTTCGCTCAGCTTCGCGAACGTTTTGTCATGGCCAAAATGCCTTGCTAATCCTCCACTGTGCTTCTCCTTTAGCAGGTTCTCCCTCATGGCGCAATTTGGAATGCATAATTGATTGCCTTTGAACAACAATCCATTCTGGATCATGTAATCCATCCATGGGATCCTATATCTGAGAACTGGATTCTCAGTTGCCTCGTATGCCTCTGCAAAATCTGCATCACCTGCATACATGTATTTAAGATTTTCAAAACCCAATGTCTTGACTTTGAACTCCTGCAGTAGCAAACACTTCCTGCTCAAAGCATCAACCACTTTGTTAGCAGTCCCTGAAATGTGTTTAATTACAAATGTAAAATTCTGCATATACTCTACCCATTTTGCATGTTTTTGGTTCAGCTTCTCCTGCTGAGTTACAAACTGTAATGCATGATTATCACTATACAATAAAAATTCTTTTGGGATCAAGTAATGCCTCCACTTTTTCAATGCCTGTATGATAGCATAAAATTCTTTATCATACGTGGAGTATTTCACCTTCACCTCATCCAGCTTCTAGCTGAAATATGCAATTGGTCTGTCCTCCTGGCTCAAGACCGCTCCTATGGCGTATCCTCTTGCATCACACTTCACCTGAAATGTCTTCATGAAATCAGGCAACACTAACACCGGTTGCTCAGTGATCTTCCGCTTCAACGGATTGAAGCTCCTTTCAGCCTCTGCTATCCAGTAAAAAGTCTTATGCTGCTTATTCACTGTGTCCATCATTGTTGCGCTGATTCCACTAAAATTTCTGATGAATTTCCTGTAGAAACTCGCCAGTCCATGAAAACTTCTCACCTCAAAAACGTTTCTTGGTGATGGCCAATTCTTTATTACCTCCACTTTACTTGGATCCATCTTCAATTCATTTGTCGATATGAAAAACCCCAAGTAAATGAGTTCTTTCTTCATAAATGAATATTTTCTCACGTTGATCAACAACTTCTCTTGCTGTAGCTTTCTCATTACGGCAACTAAATTCTTCAGATGCTCTTCCTTTGTTTTGCTGAAAATCAATATGTCATCTAAATAAACAATGACAAACTTACCAATGAATTCCTTCAACACTTCATTCATCAGCCTCATGAATGTACTTGGTGCATTTGTCAAGCCAAATGGCATGACCAACCATTTGTACAAACCTTCATTTGTCTTGAATTTTGTCTTCCATTCATCACCTTCCCTCATGTGAATCTGATGGTATCCGCTCTTCAGATCAACTTTTGAAAAGAAATTGGCTCCACTTAAACAGTCCATCAAGTCATCCATTATCGGTAATGGGAACCTATACCTCATGGTGATCTTGTTAATGGCTCTGGAATCTGTACACATTCTCCAACCTCCATCTTTCTTTGGGCTGAGTACCGTTGGAACGACACACAAACTCAAACTTTCCCTAACCAGTCCTTTATCCAGCAATTCCTGTACCTACCTTTTGACCTCCTCATTCTCCTGAGGAATCAACCTATACACAACCTTATTTGGTAAACTTGCTCCTGGTACAAGGTCTATGTGATGACTTATGCTCCTCATTGGTGGCAACGAATGGGGTAATTCGTCTACCACAATGTCAGTGAACTCTTCCAACAGTTCCTGAATTTCTTCCGACAAATCGTCCACTCTTGTGCTAGTCAAAATGATCTTAGGTTTTCTGACCACAAAGAATTGTGGATCTTCCTTCTTCTTTACTTCTGCCAGAAGTTCCTTCCCACTCATGAGAAGTATCCTGTTGTTTACTTATGGTTTTACCTCCTTATCCTTTATCGGAAGTAGCATATAGGTTCTCCCATTCTTCTCTAAAGTGTACGTATTCATCTTCCCATCATGAATCACGTTTCTGTCATACTGCCATGGTCTTCCCAACGGTAAATGGCATACATCCATAGGGATACCATCAAAAATAATTTTATCATTATATCCTCCTATCTTGATGTCCACTAAGAACTGTTTAGTGACACTCACCTGATGTCCCCTCTGTAGTCATGAAACTTTGTATGGACTCGGGTGATCATTCGTCTCCAGCTCTAATTTCTCCACCATCTTGGTTGAAACGATATTATCGGTTCTTCCGCTGTCTACAATGACCTTACATTTCCTGTCTTTGGTTTTGCATGCAGTTCTGAATAGTCTACTTCTCTGAGCTGTGTCCTCCACCTCCTTCTCGGGTGTTACGAGAAATTTTCTCATCATCAAAGACCTGTCGTCTTCTGCATCTTCTACTTCAGCATCTCGCCTCTGTGCTTCGGCGATATGAACTTCTCCTTTATCTGTCTTCCTATCCAGACAATCAACCGCCTTATGCCCATTCTTTCCACATGTATAGCATGTGATTACTCCACCTTGGCCTCTTCCTCTACCTCGGGTACGAGGAAAAGTATTAACATCAATGTATCCTCCATCCGGTTCTACCTGTTTCTTTCACTGTTCAGTGTGCTGACCTCGCTGAGAACTTCCACCTCTTTCCCTTCGAGTTTGAGGCTTCTTCCAGCCATCTTTAGATTTCTGGAACCTATCATGGGCAACTGATTTTCCTCTTGGCTGACTTCTGCCTCACCCTCGTTGTCCTTGCTTTCGGCTTAGCTTTTCTTCTGCCTTTAGCGCCATCTGATACGCATCCTCAACTGTTCGGATGGTTTCCATACTTAATTCATCCTAAATGTCATACCTCAGGCCATTCATATATCTGGCAACTTTTTCATCATCGCTCTCCTGATGACCTGCTCTGATATTGAGCTTGTAAAACTCCTCGGTATACTCTTTTACCGTCATCAACTTCGGTCTCAGGTTCTGCATTCTCCTGAACAATGTGATCTGATATTATCTCAGGATGAATTTTTCTTTCATATTTGCAATCATTCGATCCCAACATTTGATCTTTTGCTTTCCTTTGGAACGTGTATCTGCTTGAAGCTCGTCCCACCATAATGTTGCATGTCCTTTCAAGCACATAACAGCGTGCTTGACTTTCTTATCTTCTTCCGCATCTTCATAATCGAAGTATGTGTCAAGAGATCGGATCCAATCCAGCAACTCTTCTTCATCCAGACTCCCTTCGTAGACTGGAATGTCCATTTTCGCCTTTTCCCCCATCCTGGCAATGGCTTTGATCAACTTCTCAGTTGATACATCCTCTGCTGTGACTTCTTCTTCATGTCCAGCTTCTTCTTCAACCTCAGAATCGCTAAGATCCCCAGCACCAATTCTGCGTCTCTGTGCTATCTCCATCTCCTCAAGCCTTGCTCGGAGATCTCTCATCTTCCACTCCATTTCTGTATTTCCTGCTGGCCTACCTCTTCTCCTCACCTCCCTGTCTTTGGGATCAGGTGATTTCCTTTCTCTTCTTAGTGGCATGATGTATTCTCTTCTCTGCTACATAAAGAAAAGAACTTCCCTCTCTGATACCACTTTGATGCAGCATGCGCCACCTGCGCGTCCCACTTCCACCAGGACCTTATTCTTCACTGGACCGAAGAGCTAAACTGCCTCTTCAAACCCCTTATCGGGATTTTTTGCACCCACAGGATGATCTCACGATGATCTTCCCTTGCCTTGTCAGGAAATCTGGTTTTGCGTTATCGCGAAACAAGAACTCACAGAATTCGGGTCTTATAAATCTTCGACTCCCGAACTTCGATGCTACCTGTCCTCTGCGTTGTCGCCTGGACCCCACACTTCCGGTAAATCGGGAAATTGTGTCTCGGGAATTTGCGATTCCTATTGCGCAATTTCACAGACCCTTCCAAATGCCGATTCTCGAAATGAAATGACACCTGTCCTCCACTTTGATGCTATGGTTATGGGACTATCGTGATTCAGGATTTTGCGACTCCTCCATTCGTGTGTTTCTCGTTCCCGAGAATCCCGAAATGTCGAACCCCGACTCTCCAGGATCTCGTGCCACGTGTCCCTACTATGATCAACGGTTCTGATCCTCTCGNCGAACCTCTTATCTCCGGAAACCCCGGTAACCTTGATATCCCGACGACTCCTCAATCCTTCCTCAGCTCTTAGGTACTTAACCTCGGCGCAACTTTCCTAATATTTGGCGACTATCGGGACTTCGCTGATCTCCCCTGTGAATCTTGACCGTCGACTCCTTCCTCTTTGAGAACTTCTTGAAAATGACTAAGTGTTGTCGCCTAGACTTGTTCTCCAAGCCTGCGCTTGCAGCTCCTGCTCGAAACCTTCCTCAACCCAACTCCCTGGGCTCTCTTTCATGATATTACAAAGGCGCTAAACCTTCTAAGCTTTCTCCCACTCTGACTCCTCCAGATGGATTCATGTGCACTCCTCGCGCTTGGCATTCAACAACTTCTCAAGTGTTGAATCCTTCAGACTCTGCTCCCTTCCTGCAGCAACGGTCCTTGGCTCTGCTGCTCAGGCTAACAACTGAGGCTTCTTCTTATCCAGCCTGCACGCTCCTTGCAGGACTTCAACAACCCAAATAAACTCTGGGCGAACAAGAACAAAAGTTAAACTATCGAGCCCTCATCAACGCACTCCTCTACGGATGAATTCGACTGCACTCTTTGCAGGAATCTCTTGGCTCAGATAGAGAAACAATTGAAACTCATTCTCTTCCTTCTTAGACTCTAGTTTCAAACCCTGAAATCACATGCACAGCATATACAAAGCAAATGCATAACCAGAAAACATACATTCAAGAGCACATAAACAACATACACAGAGAAACAACACCAGACATGAGTTGAATCAAAGACTCTCTTCTATTAATTCAAATCTGTACATAGGTGTTCTCGACAAAGTTCTTTGTTTGCTCTCCTCTCCTGAATGCTTCTCAATTTTTGAATTATGTTACAATGTACAAAGGAGGTTGTCTATATCTGTTTTCCCTCTCAAACTCTAAACTATCTATTCTATAATTAAAATCCTACCTACCTGCATTAACTAAAGTAAATGCCTCCTATCTACTTCATACAAGAGTGTAAGGCTCGAGGTCTGATACAATACATTAGGCGCTCCTTCATAAATGTTTCCTTGAAGGATATGGCACTTCATCTTTAATGAAAATTCAAAAAGTCATCAAGCTTATATGTCATGTGTTTAAAAACACATGCGCTGGCTCCACGCTGGCTTTGGTAGTCGCGATGCTCCTGCATCAGTTTTCTCAACCCATATAAGATCCTTGATAAGGGTTTGGTTTTTCCATTAAGAATCCTCAATAGAGGGATTATTTAATGTCTTTATCGACCTATCAATGCCTGGATAGCATGCTTTAAATTATTTCGATGTATAGTCATAAAAAATACTATTTCACCTTCTCCCTTGCAAAAAAGTGTTTCCTAACTTCATAGATTCACCCATAGACATATGCATTATGCATACATAATTGAAATTGAATAAATAAATATCATGATACCTATATAATAAAATTCATGATCTCACTTTGCATACATAATTAAAATTGAATAAATGAATATCATATATACTTATATAAGAAAACCCATGACCTTATATTATGATATAACTTGACATACAATATCTCAAATAATTTATATATACAACCACATTCAATTAACTCTAAGTCAATAGAAAATAATTAACAACAACAACAAATTGCCTTACTAAATAGAGTGGTTAAATCAATTTCAAATGTACCTAAATTAGAAACAAAAAGGCCATGGATGATATCAACAACAAAAATACAGTCACTCAGACATGAAACTTTCCCCACTCAGTATATTTATTAATACCAACATCTCAACAGAGATGTAATAGTCTGCAACTCTGATAAAAAAAATAAACCAAAAGTATAAATATTGAGAGGAGGGAGAATTGTGGGTTAGCGATTGGGCTCTATACCTGGAAGAAACCATCCTCCTCACATGCACGTCGGATTTCACCGACTATTGTTGTTATTTTGGGGCCATCCAGGTCTTTTAGATCCACTATAGGGATGCATGATATGGATCTTACATTTGGGAATTTATAGATTGGCCAGTGGATTAACTTTAGACAGCTTGAGTGTTGATATTTGTCCAAAACCTAAATCATTTATGAAATACTCATGAAATATTATTATGAGATTTCATTAAATTTTATGAGATTGGTTTTTAATACAGGTCGTTTCACATCAATAGTTTTTAAGAAATGGATCGACTTTGGACCGCTTGACGATGCAATTTTGTCCCAAACCCAAGTGGATTGTTAAATTCTCGTGAAATTCTCATKAAATATTWTAGATTGTTAAMTTCTCTTGAAATTCTCATTAAATATWATAGAGGTCRTTTCACATCAATAATTTTTTTAGTGATTGATTGAMTTTGARGATTGAGATTTGTCCAAAACCSAGRCGGCVTAARAAATAMAATATTGTCTCAAGTGRTCATATTGTGTAGATTGGCCAGTGGATTAACWWTAGACASCTTGAATATTGATATTTATCCAAAACCTAAATAATAGATATACTATATATGGGATACTCTTCAACACTTATTTTAAACCACAATAAACATAATATATTTAAAATATTTTATTCTAACCAGATTAGATTATTCAAATTGTCACATCATTCATTATTTACTATTTTTATATAATACATATAAAGGGATTCAAAACACAGCTTTTTAATTTATTAAGTAATATAATAATTCACCAAATTTAAAAGTGATAAATACATTACTTCATTGTTACAATTTGTTGTTGTCTATTATCCTCTTTGATTTTTCATAAATTTTGAAGTAAGAATTGAAAATAACTACAGTCCTCAATAAACTTTCCAGTTTTGTTTTAAATTGTAAAGGTATCACCCTAATTTTTCTAAAGAGTGGGAAAGCAAAAGCAAGGTACACTTTTAAAAATCGACATCCCAAGGGTAGACTAAGAGATGAATAAAATATTTCAAGGCATGAAATAAAAAGTATTCTTAATGGATCCCACTTGTCATTTCCCTGGTTATCAATACTTCACATAAAAGTAAAAGTAACTATAGGTAACAAATTGACATAAAATCAGTCTTCAATAAAACACTCACACCCTGATAGTGAATTAAAAAACACTCGAATTAAATCCAAACTAACTCGTTGCAGAAAGTAAAACTACACTGAAGATAAATATGATCACACTTGCAGGTATTCAATTGACTGTAAAAGAAATCAATTCTCAAAGTGAAAAGCAGATTCTAATCACACAAGTCTAAAATAATTATTGTGTTGGCCAACTAGCTATCAACAAAATCAATTAACGGGAATTAAAAAAAATCAACTAGAAGTAAATGAAAGTATAAATAAACAATTAATCACACAAAAAAACACTTACAATCACACACTACCAGCTTTTTCTCATGGAAGAGGGCCCTTCCTCCACTGAACAGGGTTGGATCTTCACGGATTGGATTTAAAACTTTGAATTATGAAACCACCGACACATATTATTAAGATTGAAATAATATAACATAATTCAGATGGGATCTAGTCAATAAAAAATACGCTTCCTTGCTCCTTCTAGCACCTTGTTGTAGTAAATCAATTAATTTAAATACATATAGAGCCAAGGGACACATAGAGATCCAAGGGACTGCAAATCATAATTGGTTTCCCCAAAATCAAACTTCCTATCTATGACCAGATTACAAAATGGTTTTCATTACAATTTTATATTGTCGTGATAGATTACAAAATGGTTTTCATTACAATTTTATATTTTTGTGAAAGATTACAAAATGGTTTTCATTACAATTTTATATTGTCTACAATCGGTCAATCAAATAAGATCAGATGTCACGGATCCCTACAAACTCCAATCAACTGAGAATAGGCAGAATTTGGTTTTGCAATTGAGAAAAAGTTGACAACCCGTAGCAACAGTAAATATGGGAAGTACATCCTTAGGAAAAAGGTCGTATCTCCCAATCCATTGAATTTCTAAGGATTTCATGGCGAGAAAACTTAATTGAGCCCATTCTAGATAAAATCCATGTCTCTTATTTTTTATATTTGTCCTCATATGATCAGAAATATCACTTGAAAATCATTAATGTTTTGGCACATGTTTGATTGAGATCACTTGAACACAATATGGAGGTTGTCAGGTTGGACCTGGGTGTGAATTGAGGATCACAAATCCATGTCATTGAACTTGGTAACAAAACCCCTGTTGTGGATTTCCTTGTGGAGGTGCGCTAGTATGCCAACCTTGGAGGTTGGAACCATGAGTGTTGCTACTTAAGGAATTGCAGAAAACAAAATAATGTTTCCACTTGAAATTGCCTCACTAAGATCATGCATAATAATCCTTAATTTATTAAAAATAAATAAAAACTAGCATTATTTAACCATTAAAGTATAAATAAGTACGATATGGTATTATACCAGAAATTGTAGTAAATGGAGTGATAGAGTGACAAATTAGGAAACCAACATCTCCCCCAAAGTGGATATGTTGGATGTCCTCATGCAACTGAATACCTTTGCATCCAAGTTGTAAGGACCCATCTAAATGTTTCCTTCATTTATTTTTTTAATGCAAAATAACCAACTCTTCTTTCCCAACTTATGATGCTAGTAGAATACAATACTTCTTTTCAAATAGCACTTTGAAAACTTTTCAAACAATGATTGTCCCATTTTTGCAAAGTTTACATTTTTAATAAAAAAATCATCTTCAAAAACATGTCATTATTGGGCAATCATAAACAAAAATAGGTGCTCTAACTTATTATTTCTCAATCCCTTGTCACGTAGATCATCTTAGTAGTGATATGTTCAATTTCCATAGCGAACATACCTTTGAAAGTAGTGGTCAAGTGATTTGTAGAAATTTTGATGGAGTAACAACAATCTGCAACAAGTACCAGTATGACGCTACATGTAACAACAACTCCAGCTCCACCACCACTCCACCACCTAAGATGAAATAGATGAAGGGTTTTCATCCCATGGAAGTTGCATCTATAGAAAATTTTGCGTCAATGAGGCTAGTTTTTAGGATTCTAAATCCTCAATCAATTAATTTATCTCAATGGAGGGTTATTATAAAGATTTATCAAGTGCCTAAACAAGGATTTTCAAAATATCTCGATTGAGGTATTTGTGGGTTAAGAAAATTTATTTAGTTGAGGTCCCTGTGCATTTCTATTGC
>ML781667.1:667174-700601 GCA_009831015.1 Picea engelmannii
GTCATTCCCATGGATGTATGCCACATACTGCTAGGTAGACCATGGCAGTATGATAGAAATGTTGTTCATGATGGGAGGATGAACACATACACCTTGGAGAAGGATGGGAGACTCCATAAGTTGCTTCCGATAAAAGATAAATATCAGGAAGTAAAGCCAGAGGTGAATAGCCAAATACTTCTCATGAGTGGGAAAGAGCTTCTCACAGAGCTGGAGAAGGATGAAGATCCACAGTTCCTTGTTGTCAGGAAGTCGAGGGTTGTTCTGACAAGCACAAGAGTGGATGACTTTCCAGAGGAGATTCAGCGACTGTTGGGAGAGTTTGTTGACATCATAGTGGACGAACTACCTCGTTCATTGCCACCGATAAGAAGTGTGAGTCACCACATTGACCTCATACCCGGAGCAAGTCTACCGAATAAGGCAGCGTACAGGTTGACACCTCAGGAGAACGAGGAGGTCAAGAGGAAGGTACAGGATATGCAAGATAAGGGACTGGTTAGAGAGAGCCTTAGTCTATGTGTCGTTCCAACGGTATTGAGCCCAAAGAAGGATGGAGGCTGGAGGATGTGCACAGACTCCAGGGCGATTAATAAAATCACCATCAGGTACAGGTTTCCACTGCCGAGGATGGACGACTTGATGGATTTCCTGAGCGGGGAAAATTATTTTTCAAAGATTGATCTCAAGAGAGGATACCATCAGATCCGGATGAGAGAAGGAGATGAGTGGAAGACAGCATTCAAGACAAACGAGGGTTTGTATGAATGGCTGGTCATGCCATTTGGGTTGACAAACACGCCTAGTACATTTATGAGGTTGATGAATGAAGTCCTGCGGGAATTCATTGGCAAGTTTGTGGTCGTGTATTTGGACGACATATTAATTTTCAGCAAGACCAAGGCTGAACACTTGAGGCATTTGGCCATTGTGATGAGGAGACTGCAGCAAGAGAAGTTGCTGATTAATCTGAAGAAGTGCTCACTCATGCAGACAGAACTCATATATCTGGGTTTTGTTATTTCGGCAAATAAATTGAAGATGGATCCTGAGAAGGTTGAAGTAATCAGGAATTGGCCATCGTCGAGGAATATTTTTGAGGTAAGGAGCTTCCATGGTTTGGAAAGCTTCTATAGGAAATTCATTCAGAATTTCAGTGGAATTAGTGTTGCAGTGATGGACACTGTGAAAAAGCGACATAAACTTTTCCAGTGGACATCCGAAGTAGAAAGAAGCTTCAATCTATTGAAGCGGAAGATTTCTGAGTAGCCCATTCTAGTGTTTCCAGATTTTCAGAAAACCTTCCAGGTGAAATGTGATGCCAGCGGGTATGCTATTGGAGGAGTTTTGAGTCAGGATGACAGACCTGTTGCATATTTCAGCGAGAAGATGGATGATGCGAAGTTAAAGTACTCCACGTATGACAAAGAATTCTATGCCATTATCCAGGAATTGAAAAAGTGGAGGCATTATCTTATACCCAAGGAGTTTGTGTTGTACAGTGACAACCACGCATTGCAATTTGTAAGTCAGCAGGAGAAGCTGAACCAGAAGCATGCGAAATGGGTAGAGTACATGCAGAATTTTACATTCGTGATCAAGCACATTTCGGGGACTGCAAACAAAGTAGCTGACACCTTAAGTAGGAAATGCTTATTGCTGCAAGAGTTCAGAATCAAAACACTGGGTTTTAAAAAGTGAAAGACATGAATGCAGGTGATGCAGATTTCGCAGAGGCTTATGAAGCAGCCGAGAACCCAGTTCTTAGGGATAGGAGCCCGTGGATAGATTTCTTGATACATGATGGATTTTTGTTCAAGGGCAATCAGTTGTGCATTCCGGATTGCTCTATGAGGGAGAATTTGGTACGAGAAAAGCACAGTGGTGGACTAGCAGGTCATTTCGGGCATGACAAAACATTTGCAAAGCTAAGAGAATCGTATTTTTGGCCAGGGATGCGTGCAGATGTGAAGCGATATGTTGACCGATGCAGAATTTGTCAACACGCAAAGGGGCGAAAGCAGAACATAGGGTTCTATCAGCCGTTTCCCATACCCGAGAGGCCATGGCAAGCCATTAGCATGGACTTTGTGTTGGGATTACCGACAACACAGCGAGGTGTTGATTCCATTTTTGTGGTGGTGGACAGATTCTCAAAGATGGCGCATTTCATTCCGTTCCATAAAACGAGTGATGCAACCCACATCGCCAATTTATTTTTTAAAGAGATTGTAAGACTGCATGGATTATCGAGAAGCATAGTCTCGGATCGAGATACGAAGTTCACAGGTCATTTTTGGAGGATGCTATGGAAGAAGTTGGGGACTGATTTGGCATTCAGCTCAGCATACCATCCACAGACAGATGGACAGACAGAAGTGGTCAACAGAAGCTTGGGAGATCTGTTGAGGAGCCTGGTGACTGAGCACCACACCAGTTGGGATCAGATCCTACCACAGGCAGAGTTTGCGTACAACGATTCTGTGAATCGGAGTACAGGTAAAAGCCCGTTCCAGATTTTGTATGGAACACAGCCGAGAGGAGTGTCTGAGCTCAGGGAGCCAAGACAGGCTGAAACTAGCAGTGTGAGGGCTGAAGAGTTTGCTGAAGCGATGCAAGAACTTCACGCGAAGGTGAAACAACGACTACAAAAGTCAAATCAGGAATATAAGCGCAGAGTCGACCAGCGGAAGAGGCAACTTCAGTTTGAAGTTGGGGACATGGTTCTAGCGCACTTGAGGAAGGAAAGGTTCCCAAGGGGAACATATAACAAGCTCAAGATGAAGAAAATAGGGCCATGTAGAATCCTCAAGAAATTTGGCGAGAATGCATATGAGCTTGAGTTACCCGAGGGTATTGGGATATCTCCGATCTTCAATATATCGGATTTGTACCCTTACAGAGATGCAGAAGCAGGCACTGAAACTTTGGAACCAGTGGTTCACTAGTAGAAGCAATTACCAGTTGCACAACCACCCCGGATGGAGTGCGTACTGAACAAGTGAGTAGTCAGGAAGACCAGGAGAAAGCAATATTTTGAGTACCTGGTGAAGTGGCAGAACCACCCAGTGGAGGACACCAGCTGGGAACCAGAGGCAGTCATACAAAAGCATGGGCACACCGTACAGGAGCTCAGGGACAGGAGCCCATGAAATATTTTTGAGCCGAGGAGTATGATGCAGGAGCATCCACACCTCGTCATGCGAGACTGCATGTGGAGAAAAGAAAAAGAGACCGCAGGGTGACACCAACATCACGGTTTTGACCATTTTGATGAGCGCCGCCATTTAAATGAAAGCCTCCATATTTAGGCGTACTTGTACACTGAAATAGACCGGGAACAAATAAGCTCTCATCCTTGTACAGCAGAGGCACTTATTAGATTTAATGCAAAGAGGTTAGATTTAGTGCAGGTAGATAGGACCATTAAGTTTAGATTTGACAATTTAGCTTTTGAGAGGGAAAACAGGATATAGACACCCTCCTTTGTATTATTGAATCAATTGGCATTAGCATCAGTATCAGTATTAGCATAGAGAGCAAGAGAGAACAGATTAGGGAATTCATGAAGAAACCCCATGTACAGATTGAATTAATAGAAAAAGAGCTCTTGATTCAATTTCATGGCTGTGTTTGAATTCTTTGTGTTGTTGATGCTATTTTGCTGCATACTTGCTTTTTTCTATGCTTATCTTCTTTATGCTGCATATGTGATTGCGTATCAGGTCCGTAACCTGAGAGAATGAGTTCCAATTGTTTCTCTGTTTAGGCCAGGAGATTTCTGCATAGAGGGCAGTCAAATTCCTCCGCATAGAGTGTGTCGAGGGGGGGGCTAAACAGTTGAACTTTCGTTCTCACTTTACTCAGAGTTGAGCCGAGTTATTCGAGCCATGAAGATGAGTGCAGGTCGGGTTTGAGTCTCAGTAGAAAGTCTAAGAAGGAGAAGGTTGAAGCTGTTGCGGCGTGAATGCACAAAGGCCGTAAGGCTTCATCATTTTAGGAAGTGGTTGAAGGCGGAGCACTGGGAGCGTGTTACTCAGGAGGAACAGTTTCCCTAGTTCACCGTGGAATCGACTCCAGTGGGGGTCGTACGGAACGACGGAGGAAGAATGAAGATTTCTTCATAGAGGAAGAGAATCGGCGACTTGAGTATTGTCACGAGGAATTTCAACAATCACTACTCTGCTCGGAGATCGGGCATACTGGCGCTTCGCGAAGGCGGAGTTGATAGGCTGGCCAACGTGGGCGCGAGAATGCGAGAGTCGACGTCGTGGAAATCACGTGCATAACGTGAGTCAGAGTGACTGATGTGAAGGGTGATCTCGGGGTTTCGGGTCTCGAGGTATAAAGGGATTCAGAGTTTTGTCTTGCGAGAGGCGAGCTAACGAAAGGGCGGAAAAGCAAGATAGTCGACATCTCGGAGTTTCGGATCTCGGGGCATGGAAACTTGAGGATCTAGTACGTAAGCCGCGATAACGCGAGGTCCAACACGCCTAGGAGGGTCAACGTTGGACCAGGTAAGACATCGGACCTTGGGGGATCCGAGGACTTCACCCGTAAGTGCAGGGCTCGCGAAGTCACGACATCAGATCCTCCAATAACCAAATAGGGAGGACCGGAGCGAGGGAAAAGTTACTGTGGGTAGATTCTCCCGAGAGGAGTGAAGAACCTTTTGAGTTCTTCGGGCCAAGAATCAAGAAGGTCCTGGTGACATGATCGGCCACTGTGAGAGTGGGAGCCGACGTCACTCACCAGCCTTGCCCTGTACCAACTGCACATTATTATTGCTATGAAAATTATCTTTGAAAGGGTAACTGAAAAACATACATGAATCATAGATGCCCACAAACATTATTAATCATATAAAATCCCAGATTCAACATCCTATAAATGATGGACCTTCGTCATTATCACTTCATATGATCCATTCTTCTTTACAATGAAGTCAAAACTCTAAACAAATAACAATAACAAATAACCTCAATGAATCAAAAAAATCAAAATGAAATCTAAAATGGTGGGTCTTTTATATGCAGATATACCAACCTTGTATAAGCCCTTACCAAACACACTTAAACATGGCATTCAATATCAACATCCCTCACATGATCTACATTGGCAATCCTTGGGGCATCTTCCACCATTCATCTCATGGAACATGATCGCATATCAAATTAGGCGTAGTCGTAGAACTGTCGGTTGCAACGACCATCGATCTATTTACTGGAATCTGTCTACTATTTTAGGGGTTCTTGGTTACTTGAAAACCCTCTCTCTGTTGAAATTGGTAAATTGTTGTGTTGACTGAGCGAATTGATATTGGGCTTCGGAATTTCATGCTTTGTACTTTTCTTGGTATAGTTGAACATGCAAGTGTAATTCTTCATCCACATACAAAGAATTGTCAATTGATAAGTCAAAAAACCATAGGCATGCCTAGAATTTTCAATTTATGAGTGAAATTACCTGATCCATATCCAAAATCCATGGTCATCCTTAGCTTCATCTCCCTTTTCTTTTTTATTGTGAAGTAGAATCTTGTAATGTTGTTTCAATCTCTATTGCTACATCAAATGTTTCTCCTGGATTTCCGTTAATCTTGTTTTAGCATGCTTGAGATTGTAATAAAGAAATGTGACAAGCCCTTCTCGTCTCCTTTTCTTGGCCTAATGGATAAACATACCTGGGACTCAAACTCGCAAAATATCTCCCACTACAAGCAACAATGCCAATTTTGCTAGCATCCCCTTGAAAACCAATGGGAACTTGTTGTTGTTTCTTGTTATCCCATAAGGATTGTTGAATTAACACTGCAAGATAAGGAATACTCATATAAGAAGAATTACACAAAGGCACGACTAGATTCACAGAAATCGAACATGCACCTACCGTGGGTGAAACATATGGTCGTGAATCTATGTGGTAAGAATAATACTTCACTAGTTTGTAATAGAAACACATTTTCTCAAAAAAAATACATATTAGAATACCGAGAGTTGTTTTATTCCATATATGGGGTTAGCCAAATCGTGCTAAGATGTTGGAGGAAACATTTACAAACTCTCTGTAGAAGATGGAAGACACCTGGAGGAGAAACCTTTAACAGTAGAAACATATGGAAATTAATGTATTCTCTAGAACTAGAACAATGACTGGCAGTAGAGAACATTGCCAACTCAAACCTTGAATAATTGATGAGCAATTGGCACTGTTTATTTGAAACACTTTTGTCAATAAAAACTATTGGAAAGGTGTTTAGATTGTTTGAAATGTGTTTAGAATGGTTTTGTTCACATAGAGAAGTCATCCAAGACGATCAAAGAACTCAAATGACCATATTAGCCAATGTAACCATTTCTAAAATTCTGGATCAACGCCTTTCCATAGGGAGTAAAACCTGTAGGATAATGGAAATTACTAATGGCTGAGATTTTAGAATGCATGGATGATACAATTATGGTTGTTCGGTTTTTTACTTATGTTTCTGAATTATTTAGCATTTATAATTGCTCTCAAAACATTTAAACTAAGTTAAACATAAATCATTGTAAACAATTCTTATTTATTTTACTAATTCTAATCAAACTCCGTGATAACCTAAGATTTGATGAATGTTCAAGATGAGGAATGGTTTGCCTTGTGATTAATCAAGGAACACAATTTTATTTTCCATTATTGTATTTTTAGAAGGTCGATCCATTTGATTCAGAGACTCAATACATTGACTATGGATAGTTTTCCTTGAGGAGGTCAATCCACTCCATTTAGGATTCTATACAATGACTCTCGACATGGCCAACTATTGTATTTATTGTAGTTGTATTTGTAACATCCCGCTCTGGCTCACTGTGCAAACTTATTCTTTGAGGACACTTGCTCGCAAGTGATCCAGATTATTATGCTATTAAAACATTTGACTTTGATTATGATGCGTTATGGGTAGATGACATGTTGTTTTACTGCATTGACATAGATAGGTGCTATTGACTCGGTTTTACTTAGTGTGTAGGGTTTTGGAACTTGAGGATTAAGAGGCATCGATGGAACCCCTTGGACTCTGGATCGAGTCAGGGAGTGTTCCATTGGGTTTTGATTGTTTTATGGTGATATTAGTGCATCTGATTAGATGATATGATGTGAATATGTTTTGACATGATTTGTTGATGATGCAGGCTAATGATAGCTTGCCGACCAGACTCACATATGGAGTAAAGGGATCACACACGACTACCAGAGAGGTTGAGGGAGAGGTGTGGACAACAACCCTGCCACAACCTACTAGCACTCTCGTTGTGGCTCGAACTATAGGTTAACGATTACCTAGTTCGAGAGGAACCACGATGTCATGAGGGTAGACTGCGACAGTCGCTCACGATGATTCTAAGGGGTGTGTAATAAGGCAGGGGCCCTATTCCTTAGAATCCCTTAGTCTCCCACAAGTTCACCTGGTGGAGTGTTAACTCCAGGGGTTATTGATGTCTACCAATCAGTCAAGAGGAGAGTGGCACCCTTGGAGCACGTGGTCTGTTCTGAAGGGCACGTCATGCAAAATAAACAAAAGAGGCGAGTGGCACCCTTGGAGCACATAGTGCGTCCTGAAGGGCATGTCGTGCAAAGGAACAGGTGAGGTGAGTGGCACCCTTGGACCACCTAGTGCATCCTGAAGGGCACGTCGTGTTGATGATGATAAAGGGATGAACCTAGATGGCCCTAAGACAATTAACACCTTCAGAAATTTCAAAACAACTTCCCTAATTAAATGTCGCCCAGTTCAGAATCGAAGTTCTAAGTCTAAAACTTCGCTAGTGGTAAAATTTTGTCTACCCTTAAGAAAATATCTATATAAAAATAAAATATTAAAATTTAAAATAAAAACCACTTAAGTAATAATTTTGGTCTTCATAAATTTTTTGGGGTAAAATGAAGAGAGTAAGAAATTAAATAAAATTTGTGGATATAAAATGTAAAGAAGAAATTAATTATTTAACTTATGATAATTTAAAAAGATACTGAATTAATAATAAAAGGAAAAAGAGGTTAAATTGCAACTGTCGGTTTTTTTTTTAGCTCTAATAAAAAGGGGAAAGAGGGAAATTATAAAAATTAGGAAACTAGGGAATGGAGGTAACCTAAAGAGGGAAAGAGGGGAACTCATGGTAAAAAGTGGGAGGTCAACTTAGTAAAGAATCTGCATTTAAGAACCTTCTAAATTGAACTAAATTAGCAACTTCTTAAAAGGGAAAGCCTTAAAAACCTATAAGGAAATCTAGGGACACCTAGGAGTAATTTTAGGAGTAACTCTAGGTGGGAGAGGGAAATAAGACAATTAATAAATTAAAGAAAATAATTATTGGAGGAATATGGGGGATGGGTGACACTTGTACGAAGGAGAATTTTTAGGAATTTTTTTAAAACTTTAATTAAATGAGATTTAAGGAAAGAAAGGAAGTTCGAAAACTCTATAAAAGAGAGGGAGGAGAAGGAAGAAGGGGATCGGCTGTTAGCGTAACATTACGCTGCAGGAATAGTGACTTGACTGATTTACTTGTGGGGAGTTGGGATACCCAGCTTGGAGAGGAGTGGTAGATCGGTCTTGCGAGGCAAGCTTGGAGCTAGACGTAACCTCTCGAGAGTGTGTGTGACCCCTTTGCAGCTTGGGGGGCTAAGGATGAAGAAAAGTACCCCTAGCATTGGCTTGGAGGTACCAGTGTAGTCGCGACGGTCAGTAAGAAGGATTTGCACGGAGCACGCGGATGACACTCGGAGCAGGCGAACAGGCAACGATATGCCTTTTGGTTGAATGATAGAATGTGTAGGATGTATGTTTTAGATCTGTAGGTGTATTATTTTGTGATTGTATTTGGTTTTGTTGCACAGGAAACCCATCCCTCTAACCAGCTCCATTTTTATGACTGAAATTATATGTCTGAATTTTAAGACTGAATTTTTAAGTCTGAATCGTTTTCTGAAATTTTAGGTTTAAATTTATAAGTCTGAATTTATATATCTGAATAAATGGGTTGAGTGAACACTATAGTAGTATTCAATTACCGACATAACAATTTGGGCATATATGACTCCATTTGCCTCTTGATTACTTGAACACTTGTCATTCATCGATCTGTTTCATCCTTAAATGTAATCAAAACTGAGGTTTAGCCTTCGCACTGGATAGAAGCGTGTCCCCTTAGTGTAACGATATTTTACCCACAGTTCAGGCTATGTATTATCTTGGAAGATTGAATAATCTAGCATCTGATAGAAGATTGATTAGTTTCACTCATCATATGGTTTGTACGTCTAGCCACCTTCTAGATGCACTGACCACTCCTCAAAGATGGTTGCGTATCAGCTTCTTACATTCGGTAATTGTATTTTTTTTTGCTGAAAAAGGATCAAGTGTGAGAGGTTGGGGTAGGGAAAACAATGGACTGTATAGACAATATTGTTTTGAGAATGAATGTATTGCTGCAAGTGTGAATCAATAGTGACTAACTAAATAAACGTTCCAATCACAAATTACAGCATATCTAAGGTCAGTGGTAAGTCCACCATTCTAATAGTTGAGTCTGGCATTGAAGGCCATGACTGCCCTTACACTGTTAATCGAAGAGTACGATAAATAGATTTAGAACTCAGAGTTTATGTTCCATCCCTTTCTTTTTATACCAATAGTTTCAGCCTTTAAAAAGAATAAATCGTAGAGCCCTCGCGTTATTAATTCAAAAGAATTGTTGTGTTCAGACTTGGTTGTTTCTTTGTTGATTGCATCTTATATTGTCGCTCCTGCAAACACTTTTAAAATTTAATAAATTCGCCTCTGCAGTTGTTTAAAATCGCATCTCTGCATGTTGTTAAAATCGCATCAATTGGTTGTCTGTGCCTCACCTCTACAAGTTGCGTTTTTGTATCGGCTGTATAGATCCCTTGCGAAATCATGCCTATAATGACGACTTTATTATGGCATCGGTGAAGATATTTGTAAAGGCTGAATAATACCTCCTCCGAGATCCTCCCACGATTTCCTAGGCAGTGATATTGATGCAGGAGCATCACCAGCAACATCAAGCGAGCCAGCACATTGATCGGAAGGCAGCTGGACAATGCTAGCACAAATTTTGAAACACCTTGATATTGTTGCGCCAAACATTAATGTGTGAATTTAATGAAGCACACTTTGTATATTGTAATGGAACTTGAGCGGATAAGCTCTCGTCCTTAGGTAGATCAGGCATTTAATGGATTTAATGTAAAGTAGATAGAATATTAAATTCTAGATTTGATAGCTTTAGAGCTCGAGAGGGAAACGAGATATAGACACTCTCCTTTGTACATTTTAACATTATTCATTGAGAACATTCAGGAGAGCAGAGCAGAGAAGTATATGAAGAACTTCCATGTACAAATATTGAATTAGTAGAAAAGATTTGATTCAATTCCATGGTTGTGTTATTCTCTATGTATTGGTGATATTATGCTCATGAATGTTTGCTTCTTGTCATACATTTTCTTTTGTATGCTATGTATGTGATTTCATGGTTGAAGTGAAGTCTGGGAGAAAAAGGAGTGCAGTTGAATTTGTCCACAAGGAGTGCGTGACTGCAGGGTTCAAGTAGGGATAAATTTTGTTCTAAGTTCTCAGAAGTGCATATTTGGCACCGAAGCCATGCAAGGCATGCGCAGGCTAGAAGAAGACTTAGAGTTAAGATTCTGAGCAAAGAGTTGAAGGATTTCTACTGCAGGAGTGCGCAGGATCAAAGACTTCATCACTTAGTCGTGATTGAAGATTTGCCGTAAAGGGTGCGTGCAAGGAGTTCTTCCTGAGGGAATTGAAGTCGCGAAGCTCAGGAGAGATAAGACTTTGAATTCGTTGAAGGACTGCACAGAGAGGTTGTGATGGAAGTGTTCGAGCAAGTGCTGGAAACTTGCGTGCAGTTGGACAGGGCTTCGTGGAATAAGAGCTTGTTTCAATTTGCAATTTGAACGGACCATCAAAATTCTCCAAGGAGAAGTCGTGAGAATCTGAGGCATAGGATCTTGCAGAGGTGCAAGGAAGCCATCGTGCAAGCGTGGAAAAGTTCGAAGCTCAGGGGAGCAGAAGCGTCGAGCAGGATCACGAGGAGCGTGAGTTCTACTCGCGGATCGGCATATCGGGCCATCGTGATAAAAGGGAGGAAGATTTGGTAGCAGAAGTCGCGATATAGTGAGACGCGAAGTCCCGACGATTGCGTGGATAGTGTGGGCCACAACAGGGTGATGTGGCAGGTGACGCGGAATATTGGTGTTTCGTCATCTCGGGCATCGGGAGCCGACGGGAAGGTTGATTAACCTCGCGAGTGGAGAATTTGTGAGGGAGCGAGGTCGCGAGTTCGGCGTTTTGGAGCATCACGTATCGGAGGTTGAAACCTTAAGTGTCAGGGGTCGCGAGTCGCGAAGTGGTGATAGATCGAAGTCTCGATAGCGGAGGAAGAATGTTAGCGTTGACTGACACATCTTGAGTCTCGGGGATCCGAGGAAGTAATGCATAACGTTTGAAATCGCGAGTAGCGATGTTCCGATCCTCCGAGAGCAGGAAAGGGGGATTGCGCGAAACGAACTGTGGGTGCAGATCTTCCGATTGGGATATAGAAGGGTATTGACACTCTTCGGGTCGAGATAAGAGAAGGTCTTGGTGAGAGCGATCGTGCTCCGAGGAGTGCGGTTGGCTATCAGTGTGGTATCAGAGCGGGAATATCTTTTCTTTCTGTAGCAAAGAAGGAGAAGGAGTAAATACACCATGCCACCGAGAAGGGAAAGACAGTCACCTAACCCAGAATATAGGGAGGTGAGCAGAAGGGGTAGGCTAGCAGGGAATCCAGAGATGGAGCGACATATGCGATATCTCCGAGCAAGGCTCGAGGAGATGGAGACAACTCAAAGATGCGGAGTTGGTGCAAGGGATCTTAGTGATTCCGAAGTTGAAGAAGAAGCTGGACACGAAGAAGAGGTCACAACAGAGGATGCATCAACCGAGTGGTTGATAAAAGCTATCGCACGGATGGGTGCAAAAACAAAAATGGACATTCCAGTCTATGAAGGAAGTCTGGATGCAGAAGAGCTATCGGACTGGATTAGAGCTCTTGATACCTACTTCGATTATGAAGATATCGAAGAGGACAAAATGGTCAAGCATGTTGTTACGTGCTTGAAAGGACATGCATCATTGTGGTGGGACGAGCTACAAGCTGACAGACGCTGCAAAGGCAAGCAAAAGATCAAAATATGGGATCGAATGATCGTGAAGATGAAGGTGAAGTTCATCCCTAGGGATTGTCAAATTACTCTGTTTAGGAGGATGCAGAACCTGAGACAGAAACTGATGACGGTGAAGGAGTACACCGAGGAATTCTACAAGCTCAACATCAGAGCAGGTCATCGAGAGAGCGATGATGAGAAGGTTGCGAGATATCTGAATGGTCTGAGACACGACATTCAGGATGAACTGAGCATGGTAACCATCCGAACAGTTGAGGATGCTTATCAAATGGCTCTGAAAGCCGAAGAGAAGCTGAGCCGTAAGAAAGGTCAGCGAGGGCAAGGCCGAAGTCAGCCCAGAGGCAAGGTGGTTTCCCAAGATAGATATCAGAAGCTCAAGGAGGAATGGAAGAAACCTCAAGGTAAGGTTGAGAAAGGTGGAACCTCACAGCGAGGACATCCACATGTTGAACAGAGAGGACAACAAAATGATCAACGGGGAGATTATGCTGATGCAAACACTCTTCCCCGTACTAGAGGTTGAGGTAGAGGAAGAGGAGGAGTAATCACATGTTTTACATGTGGGTAGAATGGGCATAGGTCATTCGAGTGTCCAGAGAAGAAGAAGGACATTGGTGAAGCTCACATCACTGAAGCGCAGAGGCGTGATGTTGAGAACGAAGACACCGGAAGTGGGAGATCACTGACGGTGACAAATTTCTCTTAACACCCGAGAAGGAGGTGGAGGACACAGCTCAGAGGACTAGACTGTTCTGAACCACATGCAAGACCAAGGGATGGAAATGCAAGTTTATTGTGGACAGCAGAAGAACAGATAATCTTGTTTCGATCGAGATGGTAGAAAAGTTGGAGCTGGAGACAACTGATCACCCGAGTCCATATAAAGTATCATGGCTATAGAAGGGACATCAGGTGAGTGTCACTAAACAATGCTTAGTTGACATCAAGATAGGAGGATATAATGATAAAATACTCTGTGATTTTATTCCCATGGATGTATGTCATTTGTTACTGGGTAGACCATGGAAATATGACCGAAATGTGGTTCATGACGGAAGGATGAACACATATACTTTGGAGAAGGATGGGAAGACACACAGGTTGCTTCCAATAAAGGATAAAGAAGTGAAACCGGAAGTAAGCAACACGATACTTCTTATGAGTGGGAAGGAGCTGCTTACAGAGATGGAGAGGAAGGAAGATCCACAATTCTTTGTGGTCAGGAAACCGAGGATTGTCCTGACTAGCACAAGAGTGGATGATCTACCAGATGAGATTCAGGAACTGCTGGAAGAGTTCATTGACATCATCGTGGACGAATTACCTCATTCGTTGCCACCAATGAGTGCTAGTCATCACATAGACCTCATACCAAGAGCGAGTTTTCCAAATAAATATGCGTATAGATTGACACCGCAGGAGAATGAGGAGGTCAAGAACCAGGTCCATGATTTGTTGGACAAAGGATTGGTCAGAGAAAGCCTGAGTCCATGTGTTGTTCCAACAGCGCTTAGTCCAAAGAAGGATGGAGGCTAGAGAATGTGTACTGACTCCAAAGAGATAAATAAGATTATCATCAGGTACATATTTCCACTGTCGAGAATGGATGATCTGATGGATTTCCTGAGTGGGGCAAATTATTTTTCAAAGATTGATCTGAAGAGCGGATACCATTAGATTCGCATGAGAGAAGGTGATGAATGGAAGACGACATTCAAGACAAACGAAGGCTTGTACGAATGGTTGGTCATGTCATTTGGCTTGACAAATGCGTCGAGTACATTTATGAGATTGATGAATGAAGTCCTGAGGGAGTTCATCAAGAAATTTGTCGTCGTATATCTGGATGACATATTGATCTTCAGTAAGACAAAGGCTGAACATTTGAAGCATTTGGCCATTGTGATGAGGAAGCTACAGTAGGAGAAGTTGTTGATTAATACGAAGAAGTCCTCATTTATGAAGACAGAGCTCATTTATTTGGGTTTTGTTATTTCGGCAAATGAGTTGAAGATGGATCCGGAGAAGGTGGAAGTGATCAAGAATTGGCCATCACCGAGAAATGTTTTCGAGGTGAGGAGTTTCCATGGTTTGGCTAGTTTCTACCGAAAGTTCATCAGGAATTTCAGTGGAATTAGCGCAGTGATGATGGACACAGTGAAGAAGTGACATAAGATATTTCATTGGACAACAGAGGCTGAGAAGAGCTTCAATCTGTTGAAGCGGAAGATAACAGAATGACCAGTGTTGGTGTTGCCGGATTTCCAGAAGACATTTCAGGTGAAATGTGATGCAAGAGGATATGCCATAGGAGTGGTGTTGAGTCAGGAAGACAGACCAGTTGCATATTTCAGTGAGAAGCTGGATGAAGCAAAACTAAAATACTCCACGTATGATAAAGAATTTTATGAAATCATACAGGCACTGAAGAAGTGGAGGCATTACTTGATCCCAAAGGAATTTGTATTGTACAACGATAATCATGCATTGCAGTTTGTGAGTCAACAGTAGAAGTTGAATCAGAAACATGCAAAATGGGTAAAGTATATGCAGAATTTTACGTTTGTAATTAAACACATTTCAGGTACTGCTAACAAAGTGGTTGATGCTTTGAGCAGGAAATGTTTGCTGCTGTAAGAGTTCCGAGTCAAAACCTTGGGTTTTGAGAATCTCAGGGATATGTACGTAGGAGACGCAGATTTTGCAGAGGCGTATGAAGCAACTGAGAATCCAGTTCTCAGAGATCGGAGTCCTTGGATAGATTATATGATCCAGGAAGGATTGTTGTTCAGAGGCAATCAACTGTGTATTCTGAATTGCTCCATGAGGGAGAACTTGTTGAAAGAGAAGCATAGTGGAGGCTTGGCAAGACACTTTGGCCATGAAAAAATGTTCACGAAGTTAAGCGAATCATATTATTAGCCAGGCATGCACGCAGATGTCAAGAAGTTTGTTGACAGGTGTCAGATTTGTCAACATTTGAAGGGGCAAAAGCAGAATGCAGGGTTTTATCAGCCATTGCCCATACCAGAGAGGCCATGGGAGGCGATCAGCATGGATTTTGTATTAGGTTTGTCGAGGACACAGAGAGGGGTTGATTCCATCTTTGTGATAGTGGACAGGTTTTCAAATATGACACATTTCATTCCATGCCAGAGGACCAGTGATGCGACACACATCGCCAATTTGTTTTTCAAGGAGGTCATTCGACTCCATGGATTGCCGAAAAGCATAGTTTCAGACAGAGATACTAAATTCATTGGGCATTTTTGGAGGACGCTATGGAAGAAGCTAGGAAATAACTTAGGGTTTAGTTCTGCTTATCATCCGCAGACAGACGGACAAACAAAGGTTGTGAACATGAGTCTGGGAGATTTGTTAAGAAGACTAGTGATAGAGAACCACAGCAGCTGGGACAATGTGTTGCCACCGGTAGAATTTGCGTACAATAATTCGGTGAATAGGAGTACAGGAAAAAGTCCATTTCAGATTGTGTATGGGACACAACCGAGAGGAGTTTCTGAACTCAGGGAGTCAGAGCAGACTGCGACTAGCAGCGCTAGTGCAGAAGAATTCATTGACGCGATGAAAGAACTTCACAACAAGGTGAAGGAGCGACTGATTGATTCCAATCAGGAGTACAAGCGCAGAGTAGATCAACATCGCAGACAACTTCAGTTTGAAGTTGGGGATCTTTTTCTGGCACACTTGAGGAAGGAAAGGTTCCCAAGGGGAACATACAATAAGATGAAGATGAAGAAAATCGGACCATGTAGAGTCCTGAAGAAATTTGGAGAGAATGAATATGAGATTGAGTTGTCGGATGGCATCAGGATATCTCCAATTTTCAATGTTGCGGATTTATACCCATACAGGGATGGAGAAGCAGACACTGGAACTGAGGAACCATTGATCCAGTGGCAGAAGCAATTACCAGTTGCAGAAAACCCACAGATGGAGTACATACTAGATAAGCGAGTGGGTAAGAAGACCAGGTGAAAGCAATATTTTGAGTATCTGGTCAAATGGAAGAACCACCCAGTGGAGGATGCCAACTGGGAAAGTGAAGTAGTGATACAGAACCATGGATAGACTGTGCAGGATCTCATGGATAGGATCCCATGAAATTTTCAAGCCAATGAGTATGATGTAGGAGCATTGCCAACAACATCAAGCGAGCCAGCACATCGATCGAAAGACAGCTGGACAATGCCAGAGAAAATTTTGAAACACCTTGATATTGTTGCTCCAAACATTAATGTGTGAATTCAATGAAACACAGTTTGTATATTGTAATGGACCTTGAGCGGATAAGATCTCGTCCTTAGGTAGATGAGGCATTTAATAGATTTAATGTAAAGTAGATAGAATAATAAATTCTAGATTTGATAGCTTTAGAGCTCGAGAGGGAAACGGGATATAGACACCCTCCTTTTTACATTGTAACATTATTCATTGAGAACATTCAGAAGAGCAGAGCAGAGAAGTGTATGAAGAACTTCCATGTACAGATATTGAATTAATAGAAAAGCTTTGATTCAATTCCATGGTTGTGTTATTCTCTGTGTATTGGTGACATTATGCTCATGAATTTTTTCTTCTTGTCATACATTTGTTTTTGTATATTGTGTATGTGATTTCATGGTTGAAGTGAAGTCTGGGAGAACAAGGAGTTAGTTGCAATTGTTTCTCTATCTTGAACCAGAGAATTCCTGCAAGGAGTGCAGTTGAATTTGTCCGCAAGGAGTGTGTGACTGTAGGGTTCAAGTAGGGATAACTTTTGTTCTAAGTTCTCAGAAGTGAAGATTTGGCATCGAAGTCGTGCAAGGCGTACGCAGGCTAGAAAAAGACTCAGATTTGCGATTCTGAGAAAAGAGTTGAAGGATTTCTGCTGCAAGAGTGCACAGGATCAAAGACTTCATCACTTAGTCGTGATTGAAGATTTTCCGCAAAGGGTGCGTACAAGGAGTTCTTCCTGAGGGATTTGAATTCGCGAATATCAAGAGAGATAAGACTTTGAATTCGTCAAAGGACTGCACAGAGAGGTTGTGCTGGAAGTGTTCGATCAAGTGCTGGAAACTTGCGTGCAGTTGGATAGGGCTTCGTGGAATAAGCGCTTGTTTCAATTTGCAATTTGAATGGACCGTCGGAATTCTCCAAGGAGAAGTCGCGAGAATCTGAGGCATAGGATTTTGCAGAGGTGAAAGGAAGCCATCATGCAAGCGTGGAAAATTTCGAAGCTCAGGGGAGCAGAAGCGTCGAGTAGGATCACGAGGAGCGTGAGTTCTACTCGCCGATTGACATATCGGGCCATCGTGAGAAAAGGGCGGAAGATTTGGCAGCGAAAGTCACGATATAGTGAGACGCGAAGTCCCGACGATTGTGTGGATAGTGTGGGACACAACAGGCTAACATGGCAGGTGACACGGAATATCGACGTTTCATCATCTCGGGCATCGGGAGCCAACGGGAAGGTTGATTAACCTCGCGAGTGGCGAAGTCGCAAGGGAGCGAGGTCACGAGTTCAGCGTTTCGGTGCATCGCGTATCGGAGGTTGAAACTATAAGTGTCGGGGGTCGCAAAGTGGTGATAGACCGATGTCTCGATAGTGGAGGAAGAAAGTGAGCGTTGACTGACACATCTCAGGTCTCGGGGATCCAGGGAAGTAACGCATAACGATTGAACTCGCTAGTAGCGAAGTTCCGACCCTCCGAGAGCAGGAAAGGGGGATTGCGTGAAACGAATTGTGGGTGCAGATCTTCCAATTGGGAGATAGAAGGGTATTGACACTGTTCAGGCCGAGATAAGAGAAGGTCCTGGTGAGAGTGATCGTGCTCCAAGGAATGTGGTTGGCTATTAGATATATTTAGGTAGCGTCCTTCATGACTGGATTAGTGTTTTCCTTACTGGTGTGTCAAACATGCATTGTCAGAGTTTTAATTTCGTCTTGGATGATTTCCCCACTGGATGCACAACTCAGGAAAGGAGGGTCCACTCCCTGGAAACCTGCATTCGCATAGGCTGGCAGTTATGACTAGGTATTTTCTATTTCCTTTTCTCTTGCCAATCACCCCCCTTTTTTTTTACTACGTTACCTACTCTATCGTTAGTACTTATTCCTATAGTTAGCACTTTCTAAATGGCGTTTTACCTTGCCGTGTCATCCATTTGTCAGATCTTATTCTTTGTCAGCACTTATCTTGTTGGCGCTTTACTTAGCTTGCGTCTTTCAGTAACTTCAGACAGCAAGCATGTAGTGTACAACCGGTGAGATTTACCAGCACCAAAAAGTAATTGGGTTCTCTTTTTATTAATCAATAAGGCCCAAATTCTTCATTTTTATTTAATTAATAATATCCTTTAGTTTATCCTTTACTTATTCTATCATGTTATGCAGGGCATCGAAATGCACATGATCTATCATAGTGTAGATTTTATTTATTATTCAGAATGGATGATGTATATGAATATTATAGAATTTTAATTAGATATCTTTATATGGTTATGAAACGGTTAAGTTTTTAAATGATTAGTATATTTAGAGTCATGAAGTGTTTTCTTTATTATTATTAGTGGGATGAGAATTTTGGGTAAATATTGTTAAGATATACATAATCTCTTCTTGGGACATTGTTATATATATCTACATGACTATTAGATGAGAATTTTGGGTAAAGATTGTTAAGATGTACAGAATCTGTTCTTGGGACATTGTTATATATGTCTACATGATTATTAGATGAGAATTTTGGGTAAATATTGTTAATATGTACATAATATCTTCTTGGGACATTGTTATATATATCTACATGATTATTAGATATCGACCTTAAAACAAAATACTCATAGAAAACATTAATATTTTATGGCAAGTTGATTTAGATGGTACGTTGATAACACTTGTAAGATTAAAATTGCGCAAATGGGTTTGTTTTAAGACTAAATTAGATTTTACCTTGATGTCATTATGCACTTTAGACATGCGAAGTTGGGCTCGTAATGGAGGTTGGAATAGACTGTGTTAATTGCCTTATTTTTCTTTTATTAATTATCATTGTCGTGAAATTAGAATGAAGGTACACTTCCCAAGCAATATTGTAATAGTAGTGAGTAAATTAATGAGTTAATAATGATTCACCATTGATTTTTGCCTTAATGTAGATAACCTGGTTGATTGCGATCTTGATGGTTATGTCATTGTCATTAGCTTAGTAGGTTTGGTCTCCTTGTGTCAGGCGGGATGTAGACGCCTCCTTGTTCCTCAGAATAGTTGCCATCCCTGAGACCTTAAATGGTCAAAATCAATGGGAACCTGGGCTTGAGTGTTTCTTATGTGTCCTGGAGGTCCTAACCATTGCAGGGTAGGACATATGGGTAGTCAGTCTTATTTATTGTCGATTGATTGTCGTTCATTGCTCGCATATTGCTTGATGTGCGTCTTAGATATTTATGTTGTTGTCACAGTTGCATGCGCCATGATTCGTCGTCGTGTTGTGACACAGAGTATGATGTCCTTATTACTCTTGTACACATGAACACACACAAAAAACATTATATATCACTTGTTATGAGAGGTTTGTTTTTGTGACAAACAGGAGGGGTGTTACATATGGTATCAGAGCGGGTTCAACACGCGACTTGGGATCACTACGGCCTTCGTTTATATGATTGATTATACAGTTGCTGATTGAGTTGACTTGTGTCTGTGCAGATAATCATGGTTAGAGGACGCCGTGGAGGCAGACGATGGGGTACGAGGGGAGGAGGCGCGACTCCTCCAGTATCATCCATGCTTGAGGGGTCGAACCCCCAGGGAGACGAGCAGGTTCTCTGCCAGGAGCATATAGAAGTTGGCGATGTAGTCGGAATGATGAGATTCTTTCACCACATGTCCGAGGCACTGATCAACCGTTTGGACAGAGATGAGGCCAAGGCCCCGACACTCGCTAAGGTTCCACCATGCGCTCCGGTCGGTACTAGTAGCATTGACCGCGAACTCGAGAAGGTCAAGTTTCCTGAGTTCTTTGGTGCCCCAGATGGTGCAGCCACCGAGGCATGGTTGGAGAACATGGCAATGTGATTCTCACTTCGTGATTTTACCTCCAACATGAAGGTCCGCATGGAGGTCTTTCAACTGAAGGGGAGCTCTCTTCTATGGTGGAAGACGCTCCTACCACAGCTGAACATGGCGGTCGAAGATGTGTCATGGGAACTGTTTGAGGAACGGTTCTGAGAGAGGTACCTTTCAGAGGAATTCATTGAGCATCATCTCAATGAGTTCAATGCCTTACGACAGGGAGGTCGTACGGTGCCCAAGTACGAGGGCCGTTTTATGGAGTTGCTCCGGTATGCTCTACACCTTAACACTAAGAAACTTAAGGTCAACAAGTTCGTGTTCGACCTTAATGGCAGTCTGCGTGCAAAGGTTAGGATTTGATGCCTCAAACCTTGCATGATGTCATCTAGAAGGCCCTCATAGAAGAGGAGGATTTTATCAGTGGGGGTCAGACCAGGACTCCAGCGAGACCAACAGGGCAGGTTTCATCTGGAACATGACAGCACCAGACACCAGAGAGACATACGATGGGATATCGTGGCTTCCAGAGGGGATCCACTTTCACTACACTTCGACGACCGACGCCTCAACAACGGGCACCTTACCAAGGACCACAACATCAGTAGCAACGTCAACCATAGCAGCAACAGTTTAGGCCTATTCAACAGAACAAACCAGGGTTCTAGGTTGGTGGGCCATCATCCTCTACTTCGGGTACCAGGACTACTAGGCTGAAGAAGGGGTGTTGGACGCGTGGGGAGCCACACTACCAGCACGACTGTCCTGTGGAGAGGACCAAAGCGCCTGGATCAGCCGAACCCACTACCATGGGAAATATGGGCAAGGCCCATTGGATTCATGTTGTGGTAAATAACTGTCAGGAAGATCATTAGTCGACTGTGCTCGAGACGACATGTATTTTCACTGACCAGACCCTTAGTATTTTGATAGATCTCGGTGCTACCAAGAGTTTCATTTCTGGTGCAGTGCTAAAAAGGATTAAGGTAAAGGATGTCAAACAAGACGAGTTTATCTTCGTAGAGATGGCTTCGAGAGACAAACAGAAGGTTGGAGGAAAGGTTATGGGTTGTTCCCTTAACCTAGGAGAGTTTTTCACAAGGGCCAACCTATACATCATGATCCTAGGATCTTATGATGTCATGATTGGTATGGATTGGTTGGAATCGCATGAGGCGATACTCAACTGTAAGACAAAATGGTTGAACTTGGTTGATGACGAGGGACAGAGACACATGATTGTAGGACGAAACTAGGGAGTTTCCCTGAGGTTCATCTCTTCCTTGCAACTTCGGAAGAACATGCGCAAGGGGTGCAAACTTTATGCTATCCTTGTGCTAAACAAGAAGGGAGTAGCAAAAGCTATAGAACACCTTCTGGTGGTGAGATAGTTTGTAGACATGTTTTTGGAGGAGTTACCTAGGATGTCGTCGGAGAGGGAATTTGAGTTTACCATAGATCTAAAACCGGGGACTGAACCAATAGCAAGAATGCCTTATCGGATGTCGACCCCAGAGTTACAAGAGTTAAAAATGCAACTAAAGGAGTTGTTGGACCTGGGACTGATACGCCCCAGCGTGTCACCATGGGGTGCACCTGTTATTTTCATATGAAAGAAGGATGGATCATGGAGGCTTTACATTGACTACCGCCAACTGAACAAGGCCACGATTAAGAATCAATATCCCTTGCAAAGAATTGATGATATGTTCGATCAAATGAAGGGTGCGACAATGTTCTCCAAGATCGATTTGCGATCAGGGTATCACCAATTACAAATCAAGGAGGATGATGTCCCTAAGACCGCCTTTAAGACGAGGTTTGGACATTACAAGTTTATTGTTTTACTGTTTGGACTGACCAATGCCCCAGGGGTATTTATGAGTTTGATGAACGAGGTGTTCCATGAGTACTTGGACAAGTTCGTCCAAGTGTTCATTGAAAATATTTTGATTTACTCTCGTACAATGGAGGAGCATGATGAGCACTTACGCTTGGTACTACAGTGTCTGCGAGAGCACAAATTGTATGGGAAATTGTCTAAATGCTCTTTTTATCAATCGAGGATTCACTACTTAGGGAATGTGATCTCCGATGAAGGCATCATCGTGGATCTAGCCAAGGTTGAGGCTATTATGGAATGGCCTGCACCGATGAATGTCACGGAAGTGCGTAGCTTTATGGGTTTAGCAGGATACAATCAAGGGTTTGTCGAGGGATTTTCGAAGATAGCAAATCTGATCACAGAATTGCAGAAGAAAAACAAGAAGTTTGTTTGGTCCGAGAAATGTGCGGAAGCATTTCAAAGGCTTAAGGATTTGTTAACAACAACGCCAATACTAAAGGTCCCTGACATGGACGCATACTTCTTGGTATGCACAGACGCATCCAAGGAAGGCTTAGGTGGAGTCTTGATGCAAGATGGATGAGTAATTGCTTACATTTCGAGGAAATTGAGAAGGCATGAAAAGAACTACGCAACGCACGATTTGGAGTTATTAGCCATCGTATATTCCTTGAAGGTTTGGAGACACTACCTTGTTGGACGAAAATTTGAACTAAAGACTAACCATTGTGGACTACAACACATTTTTACGCAAAGTGACTTGAACACACGACAACGATGTTGGTTGGAACTACTTAGCGAGTATGACTTTGAGATTACTTACATAAATGGATTAGTGAACCGAGTGGTGGATGCTTTGATTCAGAGACCATGCATATTTTTGGTGTTGCCTCTTCAGACAAATCTACGTGAAAGGATTCTAACTTTACAACATGACAATGACTGGTACAAAGAGGTTGACAATTTTATCGAACAAAACACAATGATGGTACCACGATTTGAGGGATTTTCATTTGATGGTGATGGTTTATTGAGGTTTAAAGTTCGGATTTACGTGTCGCCAAATGACGAGTTGAGGAAGTTGATCCTAAGCGAGGCTCATAGAGCAGTATATATGGCTCATCCAAGAGTCATGAAGATGAGGGCAGTCCTTAAACCCTTATTCTTCTGGAAGGGAATGAAGGTCGACATAGTAAACTATGTGGCTATATGTCTAGAATGTCAGTAGGTAAAGGTTGAACATAGACACCTAGCAGGATTACTACAACCGCACACTATTTTGAAATCGAAATGGGAGGTTATTTCGATGGATTTTATTGTTGGATTGCCACTGACAACAAGGAGACATGACTCAATTTTCGTAGTAGTAGACACTCTAACAAAGAGTGCTCACTTTATTCCTGTGCGTATGACGTATCAGGCACCTGACATAGCTAGAGTTTTCATTAGTGAGATTGTGAGGCTGCATGGCGTGCCTAAGAGGGTTATATCCAATCGAGGATCGGTGTTTACCGGATGATTTTGGACGAGTTTCCAAGAGGCCTTGGGAACCCAACTTAACTTTAGTACTGCATATCACCCGGAGACTGACGGACAGACCGAAATAACGAATCAAACCTTGGATGACATGTTGTGCATGTACGTGATGGACCAACAAAAGTGTTGGGAAGAATTCTTGCCACTAGTATAGTAAGCTTACAACAATAGTTACCAGAGCACCATTAAAATGGCACCTTTCAAGTTCCTTTACGGGAGACCATGTCGGACACCCTTCAGTTGGGATTGGCTTGAGGATAGGGTGCTGGTGGGACCAGAAGTGATCCAAGAAATGGAAGAGCAAATGCAAACAATAAGACAAAGGATTAAAGAAGCGCAGGATCGACATAAGAGTTATGTCGATGCCCACCGAGTCGATCGTAGTTACGAGGTCGACGATCGAGTATTCTTGCGGGTTAAACCGCATAAGAGTTCGATCAAGTTTGGAAGGGGAGATAAAATCTCTCCTAGGTTCATGGGAGCTTTCGAGATTGTGGAGAGAAAAGGGCCCGTGGCCTATCGAATAGCCTTTCCTGATTCCTTGAGGCGTATGCACGATGTTTTTCATGTACCTATTTTGAGACATTATATTAGTGATCCTACACATGTTATTGACATGAGTTCCTTGTAGGTATCGGACGAGAGGGCACTCACGGCTGAGCCGGTCCGCATCTTGGATCATCGTGTTTGACAGCTACAACGTCGAATGATAGATCAGGTCAAGGTGCAATGGGACAATTATAGTCCGCACTCAACAACTTGGGAGGACGCATAGGATATGCGCCAACAGTTTCCATTTTTGTTTGATAGATAGATATATGATACTGTGATACCCTTATTTCGCCATTTATACTGAGAAACTTTGTGACGAAGTTTAGACCAAGAGGGGGTGTATGTAATATACTGCTCTGGCGCACTGTGCGAACTTATTCTTTAAGGACTCTTGCTCGCAAGTGATCCGGATTATTATGCTATTAAAACATTTGACTTTGATTATGATGCGTTATGGGTAGATGACAAGTTGTTTTACTGCATTGACATAGAAAGGTGCTATTGACTCGGTTTTACTGAGTGTGCAGGGTTTTGGACCTTGAGGATGCAGAGGCATCGATGGAACCCTTTGGACTCTGGATTGAGTTAGGGAGTGTGGCATTGGGGTTTGATTGTTTTACTGTGATATTAGTGCATCTGATTAGATGATATGATGTGAATATGTTCTGACATGATTTGTTGATGATGCAGGCTGACGATAGCTTTCTGACCAGACTCACATATGGAGTAAAGGGGCCACACACGACTACTAAAGAGGTTGAGGGAGATGTGTGGACAGTAGCCCTGGCACAGCCTACTAGCACTCTCGCTGTGGCTCGAACTGTAGGTTAACGATTACCTAGTTTGAGAGCACCCAGGATGCCGTGAGGGAAGACTGCGACAGTCGCTCGTGATGATTCTAAGTGGCACGCAATAAGGCGGGAGCCTTATTCCTTAGAATCCCTTAGTATCCCACAATTTCACCTGGCGGAGTGTTGACTCCAAGGGTTATTGATGTCTACCAATCGTTCAAGAGGCGAGTGGCACCCTTGGAGCACGTGGTGCGTCCTGAAGGGCACGTCGCACAAAAGAAACAAAAGAGGCGAGTGGCACCCTTGGAACACATAGTGAATCCTGAAGGGCATGTCACGCAAAGGAACAGGTGAGGTGAGTGGCACCCTTGGAGCACCTAGTGCATCCTAAAGGGCACGTCATGTTGATGATGATAGAGGGATGAACCTAGATGGCCCTAAGACAATTAACACCTTCAGAAATTTTAAAACAACTTCCCTAATTAAATGTCGCCCAATTCAAAATATAAGTTCTAAGTCTAAAACTTCACTAGGGGTAAAATTTTGTCTACCCTTAAAAAAATATCTATATAAAAATAAAATAATAAAATTTAAAATAAAAACCACTTAAGTAATAATTTTGGTCTTCATAAATTTTTTGGGGTAAAATGAAGAGAGTAAGGAATTAAATAAAATTTGTAGATATAAAATGTAAAGAAGAAATTAATTATTTTAACTTTTGTTAGTTTAAAAAGATACTAAATTAATAATAAAAGGAAAAAGAGGTTAAATTGCAACTGCCGTTTTTTTTTTTAGCTATAATAAAAAGGGGAAAGAGGGAAATTATAAAAATTAGGAAACTAGGGAAAGGAGGTAACCTAAAGAGGGAAAGAGGGGAACTCATGGTAAAAAGTGGGAGGTCGACTTAGTAAAGAATCTTCATTTAAGAACCTTCTAAATTGAACTAAATTAGCAACTTCTTAATAGGGAAAGCCTTTAAAACCTGTAAGGGAATCTAGGGACACCTAGGAGTAATTTTAGGAGTAGCTCTAAGTGGGTGAGGGAAATAAGACAATTGATAAATTAAAGAAAATAACTATTGGAGGAATGTGAGGGATGGGTGACACTTGTACGAAGGAGAATTTTTAGGAATTTTTTAAAAACTTTAATTAAATGAGATTTAAGGAAAGAAAGGAAGTTCGAAAACTCTATAAAAGAGAGGGAGGAGAAGGAATAAGGGGATCGGTTGTTAGCATAACATTACGTTGCAGGAATAGTGACTTGACTGATTTACTTGTGGGGAGTTGGGATACCCAGCTCGGAGAGGAGTGGTAGCTCGACCTTGCGAGGCGAGATGAGAGCTAGACGTAACCTATGGAGAGTCTGTGTGGCTCCTATGTGGCTTGGGGACATAAGGTGGAAGAAGAATACCCCTAGCGTTGGCTGGGAGGTACCAGTGTAGTCTCGATGATCAGTGAGAAGGATTTGTATGGAGCACGCAGACGACACTCGGAGCAGATGAACAGGCAATGGTATGCCTTTCGGTTGAATGATAGAATGTTTATGTTGTATGATTTAGATCTGTAGGTGTATTATTTTGTGATTGTATTTGGTTTCATTTCACAGGAAACCCATCCCTCTACCCAGCTCCATTTTTATGACTGAAATTATATGTCTGAATTTTAAGACTGAATTTTTATGTCTGAATCGTTCTCTGAAATTTTAGTTTTAAATTTATAAGTCTGAATTTATATATCTGAATAAATAGTTTGAGTGAACACTATAGTAGTATTCAATTAACGCCATAACAGTATGGGCATATATGACTCCATTTGCCTCTTGATTGCTTGAACACTTGTCATTCATCGATCTGTTTCATCCTTAAATGTAATCGGAACCGAGGTTTAGCCTTCGCTCTGGATAGAAGGGTGTCCCCTTAGTGTAACTATATGTTACCCACAGTTCAGGATACGTATTATCTTGGAAGATTGAATACTCTAACATACCATAGCAAAATGATTAGGTTCACTCGTCATATGGTTTGTACGTCTAGCCACCTTCTAGATGAACTGACCACTGCTCAAAGATGGTTGCGTATCAGCTTCTTACATCTGGTAATTGTATTTTTTTTGCTGAAAAAGGATCAAGTGTGAGAGGTTGGGGTTGGGAAAACACTTGAATATATACACAATGTTGTTTTGAGAATGAATGTACTGCTGGAAGTGTGAATTAGTAGTGACTAACTAAATAAATGTTCCAATCACAAATTACAGCGTATCTAAGGTCAGTGGTAAGTCCATTGTTCTAATAGTTGAGTTTGGCATTGAAGGCCATGACTACCCTTCCACTGTTAATTGAAGAGTATGATAAATAGATTTAGAACACAGAGTTTCTGTTCCAGCCCTTTCTTTTTATTCCTGTAGTTTCAGCCTTTAAAAAGAATAAATCATAGAGCCCTCGCGTTATTAATTCAAGGGAATTGTTGTGTTCAAACTTGGTTGTTTCTTTGTTGATCGCATCTTATACTGTCACCCCTACAAACAATTTTAAAATTTAATAAATTCGCCTTTGCAATTGTTTAAAATCACATCTCTGCATGTTGTTACACCCTCCCTCGGTGGACCGTATCAATTGGATGTCTGTGCCTCACCTCTGCAAGTCGTGTTTTTGTATCAGTTGTATAGTTCCCTTGCGGAATCGTGCCTATAATGACAACTTTATTATGTCATCAGTGAAGAGAGTTTTAAAGGCTGAATAATACCTCCTCTGAGATCTGCCCGTGATTTCCCAGGTAGCGATATATTTAGGTAGCATCCTTCATGACTAGATTAGCATTTTCCTTACTGGTGTGTCAAACATGCATTGTCAGAATTTTAATTTCGTCTTGGATGATTTCCCTGCTAGATGCATGACTCAGGAAAGGAGGGTCCACTCCCTGGCAGTCTGCATTCGCTTAGGCTGGCAGTTATGACTGGGTATTCACTATTTCCTTTTCTCTTGTCAATCACCCACCTTTTTTTTTTCTTGCATTACCTACTCTATCATCAGTACTTATTACTGTAGTCAACACTTTCTAAATGGCGTTTTACCTTTCCGAGTTATCCATTTGTCATCTCTTATTCTTTTTCAGCACTTATCCTATGGGCACTTTACTTAGCCTGCATCTTTCAGTAACTCCAAACAACAAGTGTGTAGTGTACAACCAGTGAGATTTACCAGCACCAAAAAGTAATTGGGTCCTCTTTTTATTAATCAATAACGCCCAAATTCTTCATTTTTATTTAATTAATAATATCCTTTACTTTATCCTTTACTTATTCTATCATGTTATGCAAGGTATCGAAATGCACATGATCTATCATAGTCTAGATTTTATTTATTATTTAGAATGGATGATGTATATGAATATTACAAATTTTAATTAGATATCTTTATATGGTTATGAAATGGTTAAGTTTTTAAATGATTAGTATATTTAGAGTCATCAAGGGTTTTCTTTATTATTATTAGTGGGATGAGAATTTTGGGTAAAGATTATTAAGATATACATAATCTCTTCTTGGGACATTGTTATATATATCTACATCACTATTGGATGAGAATTTTGGGTAAAGATTGTTAAGATGTACATAATCTCTTCTTGGGACATTGTTATATATGTCTACATGATTATTACATGAGAATTTCGGGTAAAGATTGTTAAGATGTACATAATCTCTTCTTGGGACATTGTTATATATATCTACATGATTATTAGATATTGACGTTAAAACAAAATACTCATAGAAAACATTAATATTTTATGGAAAGTTGATTTAGATGGTACGATGATGACACTTGTAAGATTAAAATTGTGCAAATGGGTTGGTTTTAAGAATAAATTAGATTTTACATTGATGTCATTATGCACTTTAGACATGCGAAGTTTGGCTCGTAATGGAGGTTGGAATAGACTGTGTTAATTGCCTTACTTGCCTTATATTAATTGTCATTGTCGTGAAATTAGAATGAAGGTACACTTCCCAAGCAATACTGTAATAGTAGTCAGTAAATTAATGAGTTAATAATGATTCACCATTTCTTTTTGCCTTAATGTAGATAACCTACTTGATTGTGATCTTAATAGTTATGTCATTGTCATTAGCTTAGTAGGCTTGGTCTGCTTGTGTCGAGCGAGATGTAGATGCCTCCTTGTTCCTCAGAACAGTCTCTAGCCCTAAGACCTTAAATGGTCAAAATCGATGGGAACCTGGGCTGGAGCGTTGCTTATGTGTCCTGGAGGTCCTAACCATTGCAGGGTAGGACAGATGGGTAGTCAGTCTTATTTATTTTCGATTGATTGTCGTTCATTGCTCACAGATTGCTTGATGCACGTCTTAGATCTTTATGTTGTTGTCGCAGTTGCATGCGCCATGATTCATCGTCGTGTTGCGACACAGAGTATGATTTCCTTATTAATCTTGTACACACGCAGACACAATTTTTTTTTATATAGAACGTGTTACGAGAGGTTTTTTGTCATGACGAATGGGAGGGGCGTTATAGTATTACATTATATAACTTCACTCATTATCTAGATTTTGAAATGAAACATCAAAGATATTAAGTGAAAAGGTAAAAATTACAGAGATGGAATTATTGGTTTTGTTTCCTCTCGAGGGATCGATTCATTCCATTCAAAGATTTCATTACATAAACTATGGACATAGGCCAATTACTTTATTCATTATAGTTTTACTACAATACATAACTGTACTTAGCATATTATCTTGATTTTGAAATGAAACATCTAATGTATAATGTGAAAAGTAAAAATTAAGGATATGGAATAACTCCCAAAGAGTAAGGCAAAATTCTGATGGCCATATAATATATAAAGAAATAGAGGCGAAGTATGTTCATCATGTAGACTTTCTATTTAGAATTGAAATATTAGCGGGACAACTAGGAGGAACCATGCCCATTTATAAATTTCAAAATATAATCGATCACATAAAAATTGTGGGAAAAATATATGTTTAGTGTTTATAATTTGTGTGAAGCCACACAAAACATATCAAGTGGAGTTGGGTAGCATATTACCTAATCAATTATATATAATGGAGCTGGTCATCTGGCTCATCTGGCTGAACTATTGTCCATTGGTACCGAGGAATACCTTAGCAACTGGACAGGGAAAGGTAAGGAAAAACTACCAGATGGACAGGAAGACAGGTGGAAAGAAGACATGTGGTAAGTCAACAATATAAGCAGGTTAATGGGCAGACTGAAATCATAAATGAGTAATCTTTAACTGTTTTAATCTCTTATTCATGATTCCATAAAAATACTATGCATGATATTTCATGTTTTCTTGACTTTGTTATGCAAAACACAATGTAATAATTTAAATATTAATAATATGGAGTAGAATTACAAATTTTAATTTTAATGTTTAAAGTTATATATAAATTATTTTGTTTTCTATAAAATTTAATATTTAATAAATTCATATATTATGTTAATATTTACTTATATAATAAATTTATTTAAAAATAGATTTGTTATTTTTTTTCAAAAGTATGTTTGAAATTGTAACATATCAATCCTTAGTCATAGACCAACTATCTTCCTAATTAAAAATAATACAGAATCATGATTTTGAGCATGACAAATCACTTTTCCAGGAAAAAGAGTCATCGGAGCACTCAAGAAACATGACCCAAGTGCCCATAATTTCCCCGACTTTAGTCACCAAAGTACTAAGTGTGTTGTTAATGATGTTTCCATATCCTTTTAAAGAGGAACAACCTATGTTTTTAATAATATTTTTGACGTGATGTTCATTTTTCAAAATTCATTGTTTTAAATTTTGATTTTTTCAATAAATTAAAAAATATCATTATAGACATGTATATGTATTTGTTTTGGTGAAAATGAAGTATCGTAGACAAGGAAATCAACCATAAAAAAATCACAATTTTGATAGTGAAATTTTGAAGTTTAATTGATTTTCATATTACAAATGAATTTGTTAAAGTCCATTTTCATTAAAATAAGAATTTCAACACTTTAAATTTGAAAATTTCCACGAAAGTAAATAGAATTAAAAAACATTCCAAAAGCTAGATTTATTTTCTATATACAAATTTATATTTAGCTTATAGTCTAAGTGTTATCATTGCACCATTAATATCTACTTTTTTCAAGTGGAAAATTATGCTTTTGTGGATTATACATTTGTGCAAGGGAGTCCTGTAATGATAAGGATGGTGGGTGTCTTAGGAGAAGAAACTATTTCATGATTTTAGCATTTCTCCCCAAAGGGAAGGATTTCATAGTTTTCAAGCATATTCACAAGTCTTTTATACTAGGATTTCATAGCTCTCAAGCATATTCACAAGGGGTGTCTTTTATATTAGATGGGCTCCCAATGGAGGTGTTTATTGCCTATGGAGCCAAGGATGGGGGATTTATTAATATAAAGGATGGTTTTATAGTTCTAACATGTTTTTCCAAAAAAGTGATTTCATAGATGTGTTGTGTCTTTACAAAGTGAGTCATTTATTGTAGATAGGGTTAAGGATGGGGCATTATTATAGATGGGATTAATAATATGAACGATCGATGTTTCCATATTGTTATAGGACCAAAACTATAAATATATTTATCAAAAGAATTATTTTATCACTTTGATACATCTTTGTAAATGACATTTATTTTGAACATGACCACAAGTAAAATTAAATTTCACTTAAAAAAGTCTCGGGAATTACACCCTGAATGAATATCGTGACAAACAAATATTCTTAATAATTTATCATCTATTATTATTATAATTATGACTATGACTATAACTATTATTAAATAATATTTTTATATTTCATTTAATTCAAAATGGTTTTTCCTTGTGAAATTCGAACCTTCTTCATGCTACCACTCTAAAGTTTAATCTTTGATTTTGTTTTCTTAATAAATTATTATTAAGAATAGTTATTATATATAGGTTCACTTATAAGAATAAGATTCAATTACACTTTATCACACAACAACTTTAAGTTAAATTAAAGTTAAATTGAAGTGATATCCAACTGACAACTTTATAAGTATTTATATTAATTAAATTTGGTCTCAATGGATGAGAACTATCATCATTAACCCCAGATGGGGTGACACCTGGATGCTATGTCACGAGCGATCCACAACAAATGACCCTTCCCCTATCTTCTCGTTTGGTGCCCTGGAGACATTCATTTATTCCTGACTTGCCCCCTCTAGCGGTCGTCCCTTTAGTGGGCCTCCACCATGATTGTCACTCATGTGAAATTAATGGATCTCCATATCCTTCCATGTCTTAAGACCATCATATTCACCAGGAAGACACCTTACCTTTTTATTCATCAAACTCTGTATGCTCTCTAGTTTTTCTACCTCTGCTCACCGCTCTTACCTTTCTACAGGTTTCTCTTCATAGTCGCGAGGGTCCCCTTCACCTATGTCATCCTTAACCTTCATCTCTACTGGTTCTTACTCATTCTTGGAGAGAGTGCTAGATCACTTCGAGATGGCTCTCTCTCTGTTCTACGTGGTCGAACCCCCTACACTCGTTTTTGACGTTTTTTTGTTGTGTTTGTCCTTGCCACTCCCAAATGACTAATCACTCCTCCTCCCCTCTAATCGAAGCCGAAGATTGCAAGATTTCCTCCACTCTTATGACTACTTCCGCCACTACCACCCATATCCCCAACTCAGAAGCAACCTCTAGACCTATTCCTTTGCCCCCTCCTCACTCAGTTTTCATTGATGTTCTAAGATAAATCATCATGGAGTTGTGTTGAGATAATGACGAGTAGACATTTCGCCAAGAGATGATGGAAAAACACCTGGAATGGATTTTGGATTCGTGTTTGAAGAACCTTTCACAATGACGCAATGAAGAGGAATTTCTCCAGGAAATAATGGCCCCCAAGTGGTCTGAATTGTCCATGCATGCCTTCTCCTACAACTCTACCAGCAAGTAATCTATCATGGACTCTTATTTTTTTTCTTTTGTAGCTTTTGTCTGGCCTATCAAATTATAAAGAAATATTTGTTGGTATATTCATAGGCCTAAAATAGTCTATTCTAGTCTAAAATATTTAACTATGTCATCTTGGAGCAGTCGCAACAGGATTTTATGGAACTTTTATAACTGGTGGTGGGCTAGTTTCCTTCTATGGAAGCCTCACACCAGTCTCTAGATTATTTTATGTAATTTTTGTTCATGAAAGGTAATACAAACAACTAGCTCACAATATATATATATATATATATATATATATATATATATATATATATATATATATATATATATATATATATATATATATATATATATATATATATATATATATATATATATATATATATATATAT
>ML781667.1:700654-747334 GCA_009831015.1 Picea engelmannii
AATTAATATCATAATATATACAGTTATAAGTATATATAATTATTAAAATTATGAAAATATTTATATTTATTTAGATTAGTCAAATAATTAGTATATTAATATTAAAATTTTTATCCACCACAATATACAAGACTAAAACATATTATCTTATTCTTGTTTTTAAAATAAAATCGTAACTTAAATATCATACATTTAATTATAGAATTTATCCTAGAATATCTATAAAGTTTTCACCAATTAGAAAGTTATTGGAAGAGGTCATCATCAAAATAGTGAACCAACTTCAAATAAAATCATTTCAATTTCAATATCTTTATTATTCTTATTAACAACATTAATATGTCAAAAACCACTAGCTTGATTGGTTTAGAAGGGTTTTGTTTGTAGGGCAACCCAAGGTCGAAACTCATTGTAGTTGGGAAAAATACCCAAGAAATCTAGCTAGCTATAGTTGATGCACCCATGGTGATTTTGACAAATTAGATGCTTGGACATTCCCCTTAGCCCCCTTAAAGGATATGCTGGTTTTTAAGTGATGGATTGACTTTGAGGATTGAAATTTGTCCAAAACACAAGTGGCTTATGGAATTGTGAATAAATATTACGGGATTGGTTTTTGATAATGGTCGTTTCAGATCAATAATTTTGAAGAGACCATTGTGAGAAAATATTTGGTACGAGCATCTTTTGCCCGTATTATTTATTATTTTATGATGTAAACTCTACAGAAGTGGTGAACCTATCACCCCTTTAGTTGGTAAAGGAATCTTTTTGCGTGAGATTTGAATTTTTTTTTTTAAATAATCTCCAATGTAGGAAAGATGTCAATGTATAACATTGCTCGTGGGCTTCTTCATAAGAAAAATATGGCAACAATCATCTGGTTTTTTAATTTAATTTTTTTATTAAAAAATATAGATTTTAATATAATTTTATTTTTATATTTTTTTATAGAATAATATGGTTGTTTAATTTAAAAAAAAATCAAAATTTCATATATTTTTTATATTTTAAATTATAATGATAAAACATTTATCACAAAAAATGAAAATTTTTAATTAAAAAAATTAGTTTGAATTTAGTTTTTTTCTTAAATTTATTTTAAATATTTTTAGCAACAAAAAATCAATGTTGCATCAGTTTTTGAAACGTGGGAATTTTGGGAATGTGGATACGAGTGTTTGACGGAACTAATAGAAGTTTCCCTCAAATTTACAGGAAAAGTGAATTTGGGAGCCTCAATAATATATATTAAAAAAATTAAAAAAACATTTTAGATTACAATGATACTTTAGATTACAATGTATAGAGAAATTGATACATTTTAAATCTTAATTCAATAAAATTGAAAGTCAATAAAGAACAATGTTTCTCCTATTGCAACAACTACAATATTAAAATTATTAATTTAATTTATTCTAATAATTATATGAATATATTTAACACGACACTGAAATTTTAATATCCATAAATATTCTATTAGAAAACGAGAAACAAAATTGAAAATAAATATATACAATTTTAACATCTTTTTAAAATTAAACATTACATATATAAACTTTAAACATCTTTGAAAATTTGAAGCATTATTCTTTTTTTATTGGAAAAAACAAAACAATACTACTCTTCTAATATGAAAATACAATAAAAGTCAGTGATATGGTTGGTTGATATCAACTACAAAGTGGAGCAAATGCTTGTGGTGGATACGGTATTGATTTATTCCACTTTCATGCTTAGTTTGGGCTTGAAGGAAAACATACATGTATTAAAAGTTTTTCATATCCACAACTACAAAGTGAGTATTATTAAGTTTTGTTACTTAACTAATTTTTGAAATAATATTTACCTGTAGTTTAGTCTTAGTTTTATAGTGATATTTTGAATAAATATAATGAAAATATTTGTAAGAAATTATCTATTTGTAATAATGGAATAAATATATTTACATTTTAATTTAATATAATTCTAATTTAAAGCTCTTCCTTTAGGAAACTGGTTCCAAGCTCTCATTTATTTGATGTTGAAGCTCCGAAAAARCTCTCAAGTTCCCAAAATATTTCCCAACCAATTAGAGAGGTTCCCAACAARTTCCCAAGATCCTAGAACGTAGGGAACTAGTTTCAAAGATGTTGGAAATGTCTGAGTGATTTCAGTGCAACTATGCTAAAAACCCATGTCCTATGTGTAAACATTATTTTTTTATTTCTTATTAATATTTATATCCACTATACTAGTTTTTTTTTTAACTAACTAAATATTAATAATTCATACTATTTTTTTAATTAATTAAATACTAATAATTCATAATATAGTTAAAAAATATAAAAAATGCAATATGATAATTCAATTTTTATATAATATTTATTTATTTTTTAATTAAAAAAGTGGGAAAATCCTATTATATCATAAGCAAAAAGAATCATTTGTCCTTAGGTTGCCAGTTGTTCCACCATATTAGTGAAAACTGGAACAGTTAGCAGCCTTGGATATCCATGTCCAAAAGAGGTCGTCTACCATCTGCCCTGCCCATAGGAAACCAGGACAGGTGACAACCTATAGTCTGTACATTAACCATGAAGATAGAAATTGAAACTATATTAAACAGTAAAGAGTCTGATTTGACTGAACCCCTCACCAGAGCCTCAACATCTCACCATAACCATGACCATAAGCAATTACTCGTTGATCCCAAAGGTGGCCATGTCGAGGTCTTCATCGTGCGATCCATTCCAAGCAGGTAGAGCATAAGGGTGCGCATAAGTCATACATATTTTCTCTGTTGGCGCATTGGATAAAGCCCCGTACAACATCTCTATGTGTTGTCTCATGAGTGTGCCATGGTAGACCTGGTCTTCCATTTGGCTTCTCAGGTCAAACAACAAGTCTAATTGTTTCGAGTGGAAGAAGGTCGGCACACTGTTGTTCCAACACAATCGAGATGGGAGGTAGTGCAAGGACCTAGACACCCTCCTTCGACATGTCACCCACCTCAGCCTCCATAGCCTCACTTGTTGTCGCTTCATCCTGTTGCTCCACTGTCGCGCTCTGTCCCTGTTCTCCTACCTGCTTCCCAAGATCCTTGCCTCGATCAGTGGCTCTGGAAGAATTGTAGCCAACTGAGAGTGCAACATCTTAAAAGGTCTTATGGAGGTTCTCCTCAGAGAACTCCTCCTCGATGTAGAAGATGTGGAACTCCTCCAATTGTGCCTTCATGGTGTTGGTTGCTTGGTGCACCACAATGACTGTCTGAGTGTCTTCCTCTGGGAAGCTGTTGGGAGGCTACCAATATTCTGGCACTGTGAAAAGAAGAGGCTCCAGAGGCATCTGTATGGGTTCCTCCGAGATGACCTCCTCCACATATACCATTGGAGGCGATGAAGCCATCCCTTCCCTGTGAGTTGTCTGAACTCTCTGAGTGTGGGCCATGGAGAGCGTTCTCTCGAGACTCTGCTATCGCTTATGTCTCGCTACCAGGGTGTACCAGGCAGGGTTGTGACGTGTCTTTCCCCTCTCCCTTGGCATCAAAATGGAAATTTGAATGGATAAATTGCAGGGGGTGTTCCAGTGGCCACACCAAAGCATGAAATTACTAGCCTAGTGCAAACCAAAGGTCAAATGGAGAGAGCTGAGGCATGTCTGGATGATAACAGGGGGTAGCTATAGGACAAGTTCCATTATCGCACCCCCAACATTTACTATCTTTGTCATCAGTCTGTTCATGGGAGGGAGCAGTCCCATGGGATGAGGTTGGTGGTTAAGGTTGGCTCCCATACTTAATAAAGAGGGGATGGGAGCCGACCTGCGTTATTTATGTGTTGCTTGTCACCCCATCCGAGTTTGGGAATTCCATTTTGGCTAAGTCTTGGAAATGGTCTGAGACATCAGTGTGAGGTGAAGTTTGGGCTTTCCAGTGGATTTGTTCGATTATGGTAGCCACACCTTCATTTTCTAGGAAATCTGCTACATTTTTTGCGTCTCTTTTCACGTGAGAGGGGATGATGGTAAGGCTAGGCCATATGAGGGAGCCAAAATCCTCCAAGAGTCCTGAGAGTCTCCAACTAGGTGAGATTTCCAGGGGGTGTTCTCCATGAAGAATTTTTGTTATGAGTTGGATGATGATCTCGGAATCCCCCTCCGCAATGATATTATTGTAATGATTGTCTATTACAACCTTGATTCCTCTTAGGAGGATCCATATCTTAGAAATGTTGTTTGTGTTGTTGCCCATAAATCCTGCTACTAGGTGGAGTGTTTCTCCATTTGAGTTTTTGAGGATTGCCCCAAAGCCCACTAGACCTCGATTTCCTTTTGATTCCCCATGGAAATTTATCTTTATGAATCTAATTGGTGGGGGGGTCCAGGTGGTTGGGCTACTAATGTGGAAGCTAATGACTGTTGTAGTGGGCATGTTAGCCAGGTTGAGGTGCAAGTTTTGAAGGATGGATCGTTCCCCTAGACTACACTTTAGGTCCTCAGGTGTCAATTATCTTCTTCTAATCATTTCTCAGATTAACTTCATGAATCTTTCCCAAGTGGAGGTGGGGGGTGAAGCCTTCGAATGGAAGATTGTTTTATTTCTTTCCTTCCAAATTTTCCAGAGGGTGAAGCCCGGAAGGAGCTTTTAGATGCGAGAGAGAATTGGGTTCTGATAGGAGAGAGAATCCCAATTATCTATAGTGTCTCTGATGTTGTTTATGTTTCGATTGGAATGATGCATTATTTGAGGCCCTAGATCCCATATCGATTGGCTATAGTGACAATTGTTAAAAAGGTGTTCCATCATTTCCTCTTGTTGTTGAAAAAGGGAGCAGATTGATGGGCCTATGAAACCCCTGTTTTAAGATTGTCCCAGGTGAGGATCTGGTTTTGAACTGTGAGCCATAAGAAGATGCAAAATTTAGGCCAAAGTGAGGAATTTCATATTTTCCCTAGATACTCTCCTTAACGTGGTCCTCATAATTTCCCTGCAAGTAGTAAGCCTCTTTGACCGAAACATTTCCTGCAGTAGAGTGCCCCAATCTAAGAATATTCAGACCTGCCCGATTAGGGATTTTCATATGGTTTGTGTAGGCTCACAAGGCTTGGATATCTGTTTCCCTTGAGAGGTGTAGTTCTGAGTGTTTCATCTTCCAGTTACACCATGGCAGGTTCCCGTAAGACATTCTCCAAATATTATTGACCCATATAAAGATGTCAGGTTGCAGTTCATGCCATAGGGGCTTAATTTCTTCCAGCGTGGCTAGAGGCGCTTGTTGTTGCCGTGAATCTTTCCAGAACAATGCATTTTCCCCATTCCTGATTTCCAAAAAAGCATATTCCTGAAGTAAATGTTTGTTGTGCCAAGCTGTATTCCAAATATTAGATCCCTGAATTTGGTCATTGAATTTGATTAGTTGGTCTTATTGGGTGGTTAGGGAATACTTTTGTTTCCAGATTTGCGCCCAGAGTTTTGTAGGGTGCTTAATCCATTGCCACCATAATTTAGCTCCCATAACTTGATTGAGTTTTCTAGGGCCACAGTGTCCTAATCCCACCAAAGCTTTCGGTTTTCAAAGCTTATCCCAGCCCACTAAAGCCCACTTCTTGTCAAGTTGGTGTCCATGCCATAAGAAGTTGTTTTGTATGCTCCTGATGGATCGAATAACCGATTTAGGTGTTGTGAGAGATGTGAACAGGTAAGTTGGCAAGGCTTGCAGGATTGACTTGAGGAGAACCATTCTAGCAACAATATTAAGAGGTCTAAAGGTTTAGGTGTTGAGCCTATTGAAATGGAGAGAAGCAGACTATCCCAGGAGATGGAGTGTGCATGTGCCCCTATGAGGGGTATGCCAAGATAATTGGATGGAAGGGAACTCTTGGGTATGCTTAGGAGGCGGGATATATGATTTTGTACAATGACCAAGGTGTTGAAGAAGTAGACTTTAGATTTATCAAGTTTGAGGGACACACCTGACGCCTCCGCAAAGTCAGTGAGAATGGAGTTTATTTTGGTGGCTTCTCGAGATGTATGGGTGTTAAAAAGGAGGGTGTATTCAACAAATTGGCTGTGTGAGGGGGTTGGTTGAATGTTGTGTAGGGTGAGGCCTTTGATGGAGCCTTCTAGGACTACGGCCTTGAGGTAGCGTCCCAGGCCTTCCGCCATTAAAATGAAGAGGAAGGGAGGGAGGGGGTCTCCTTAACAGATTCATCTGGTAGGGGAGAAGGGTTGTGAGGGAACTCCATTGACTAGTATGGAAAAAAAGGTTGAAGAGGTGAGATTTAAGATCCATTTCACCCATTATCTGTTGAAGCCAAAGGATTCTATAATGGAGCAGATGTATTGCCAACTAATTCTATTGAAATCTTTTGAAAGGTCGAGTTTGATGAGCATACCTGGGATCTTGGTCATTTTCAGCGAGTGAATTACCTCATGAGCAAGGATGACACTATCCATAATTTTTCTACCTTCCATGTATCTGGCTTGTTCTTTGGAGATAAAAAAATGTAGGATTAGATTGAGATGTGTGGCTATCACCTTAGTGATGATTTTGTAGATGAAGTTGCATAGGGAGATCAGTTTGTACTGCTTGGGATAAGTGACTCTCAACTCTTTTGGGATGAGGGTGAGGAAAGTGGCATTGAGGGTAGAGAGGACTTGGCTTGAGGTTCTAGACTCCTCCACAACCTGCCAAACCTATTCCTTGATCAAGTCCCAATAGTGATGAAATAAGTTCGTGGTGAAGCCATCTAGACCTAGCGCTTTCCATGGGGGAATTTATTTCACTGCATGGTCCACTTATTCTTGGGTGATGGGCCTTATTAAGGCTTCATTATTCTCCTAAGTTACCAGCAAGGGTATGTGCTTTTTTATTTTCTCAACTGTTGCCTCCTTGTCATCATTGGTTTCTATTAGAAGTTCTTTGTAGTAGGTGGTTAGTTCCTCGACAATTTTCATGTGCTCTTGTATGGGGTTACCTTGAGCATCCTCCAACTGAGTTATCCTATTTATGTATCTGTTATGCACCATTTCTCTGTGGAAGAAATTGGTGTTACTCTTGCCCTATTTGAGCCATTGAACCCTGGATTTCTGACGCCAAAGGATTTCTTCTGGATTTTTTCGTTCTTCTAATTCCTCTTGAAGCTCCTTTTCTTCCTTCATTAATTTTGTGGTCCTAATTCCTGAGATGAAGTTTTTTTGAAGATCTTCCAATCTATTTTCAATTTCCTGCATGCATTGAAATATGTTCCCAAAGGTGGTTTTATTCCAAAGCTTCAGTTGTTGCTTGAAGTTTTTGAGGCACTGCTGAAATTTGTTCATGCATGTGTCATGTTCTATTTCTGCATGGGTCCACCAAGACTTTGCTAGATGATGAAAGTCAAGGTGGGAGAGCCGGAATTTCTCAAATCTGAAAGGTTTGAATTTTGGTGTCACTCCTATATCCAGGCAAAGTGAGATGGGCCAGTGGTCTGAGCCTGCTCTTGGAAGAATGTTGGTCTCTATGGCAAGGTCCTCTAGCAGTAGGGCTTCTGCTACAAGGAAGCAGTCTAGCCAGAAAGAAACCTGTTGATGCCCAAATCTTCGATTGGACTAGGTGAAGATGCCATTTCGGGCTTCTATATCTACTAGATTAGGATGGTCAATGAGGGTTATGAACTTACCACTGTCTTTCTCTAGCCATTTAGTTCCGTCAGTTTTCTCCTCCAAAGTCAGGATCATATTGAAGTCTCCTCCCAACACCCAGTTGGGCGTGCTCAATAGCATTCTGATGTGATTTATCCTTTTTAGGAAGCTCTCTTCATCCTATGAGATCTGAGGTCCATAGACATTTGTGATTTCCCCTTCCTTGGTCGACCCTATGACCGTGAAGTGTGACATGAGTGTAGCTATAGTAGAGAAGGGCCTATCCATTGTGATAGTAGTGGGGTTCCATAAAATTTCTAATCCTCTTAACATGCTAGAGGAGTATGTGTGGAGGGAGTCACACCCTCTCCAACAACGGTGGGAGATAGTTTATGCTTCCGCTCCAGCACATTTTTTCTCCTGTAGCAGGAGAACATCTAGATTTTCTGCAATGATACAGTCTCGGAGAATCCTTTGCCTGGATCTTCCATTGAGTCCTTTGATATTCCAGGTTATGATCTTCATCATGATGATTATGGAGGTGGGTGGAGGTAACCCTCCAAGAGCCTATGGACCTGGCCTGAGTTGAGCATGAAATTTCCTACCTCTTTGATGAGTTGCTAGGCATATTTGCATCCCCCTCTTTTGTTTTCATGTGGAGTGCGCTTTGAGTCTGTGCTTGGATCTATGGTTATGCCTAGCTGCGCTGTGGATCCGACTATGGAATCTAAGAAAACTTTATGAACTTTTCTGAGTTTCTCTATAGGGATGGTTTGCAAATATTTATGATTAAGGGCTTCCTCTAATTTTTCAAGATCTATGTTCGCGAGATCTTGTTCGTCTAGCTACATCAGGGTGTCCCCATTTTTCCCCACTTTAACTCCTTGGTGATATTCTTTTCTTTGTGTGGCTATGTGCAAATCTTGGCCTTTTCCTTTCCCTTGGATTTTCACTTTGTGGGGGTATTGGATATCTTCATCTTCCTGTAGCTGATTCACAATATCGAAGGATTTTTTAGTGGCTATCTTTGGAGCATTGTCTAGATTCTGCTTCCTTGGCGGGTTCCTTTCTCAGCCTGTGACCATGGTCAAGAAGTATTTTTCTTTGTTCTCTCCTTCTTTGGGGGCTTAGGAATTCAGGGGTATGTCTCGAAAGAGGTGGCCATGGTCATGGCATTTTCTGCATCGAAAGGGGATGTGTTCATAGTCGATTGTTTTGTTCCAATCCTAATCCTGATATTCCATGGTTACCGAACCTGGTAATTATTTTGAGATGTCCATGTATACACAGATCCTGGCATAAGAGGTATATTTTATTTGTTTTGTGGCTTCCGACGATTTGAAATATTATCCCACAATATTGCCTATTCCCATAAGCATCTCTTCCAGCTAGAACTCCTATGGCAAGGAGTAGAGCTTGATCGAGACTAGAGCCATCATAAAGTCCTCCTTTTTTGGGTTGAAGCAATCTATCCAGAATCGCAAGATTAGGCCTATCGAGTTGTAGAATTATGGCCCATTGTCAAAGATTTTTTCCTTTTCTTCTGGATTGTAAAGGATAGTCATGAAAAAGCCTTTGGAGCTGAGCTAAACCTCGTAGTCTCCTTTAGGGTTCCACCAATCTTTAATCCATCATTTTAAATCATGCTCTAAAGGCCATAGCCCTAAGAAATTTTCGATTAAGTCATGCTATCTCATGAACTGGGTGTGCTCGCCTACCTTATTGAGCTAATGAGATATCTGGGGGGGTTTTCTGACTGGGGAATGCATTTTCCAGGTTCCCATCCATGAGATATCTTTTGATGAGACGTGTTTGTCTCCACATCCATTTCTCTTCTGAGTGCCTATTCTTTGGTTAGGAGCTTCTCTCTTAGGTACGATGGCGGCTTAATGGTGGACCACTTGTCTCTTGTTCCCTCTCTGTCATTGGTTGTTACATTGTTGTATGAGGTGGGTTGCCCCCCCCCCTCTGGAGTCATCTTGTCTTCTCAGTCGCAGGGCATCTTGTCGTACCGATGTGAATCATGCAATAGGTACAAAAAAAGGTGGGTCAAAATATGTAGAGGGCCGTAGAGGAATCATTACAGAGCACTAGGGTTTCACCTCAAAAAATGATCAGGGATTTTCAATTTTTATATTTGTCTTTTCCACTATAGAATTAGTTGTGGATTTTAATGTTATCTTTTCTAGAAGTAACTATGAATTTTAATGTTATATTTTTCTAGTTATTTTAGAGTACAGATTCTTAATGTTGATTATGTTTCTCTCTTAAGAGTTATTTTAGAGTACAGTTTGTAGTAGTTTCAAATGGTCACTTTTCAAGTAGATATTAATTCATCTGTAGTCTTTCTTAAAACAAAATGATCAATTACATGTTTTATGTTGAATTTATAGTCTTTCTTTAATTGAAGAATGAAGTGATAGGAATGTACAAAAAATTAATTTCCTTTTTATCTTCACAGGTATTGTGTTACAACTCAAATTTTACTCAATCTAATTATTATCTGAATGTGTTGCCGACATTAGATTAGATTAGGCTAGACTAGGCTAGATTAGAGCTCTAGACCTGCACATACATTGCTAGAGCCTCGAAGATTACAAGCCCTGGGTTGACAATTTAATGTCAAAATAGATAGCATATATGTCAAAATGGCTGAAATTCTTCCTTACCAAGAATCGTACCACTAGTTGATCCTAGTAAGTTGGGAGTCTAAATCAACCCATAGACTAAAGCCTTTAAGATTTGAAAAAAATTGGACGTGAAGCCTATACTTTCTACAAATGATGTCTATGTGGTGGAACAACCAACCAAACCTCCATGGCACCCAAATGTATAAATTCCAACAAAGGTTGAAATACACCAAGGCTTGTATTAAAAATTTGAGTAAAGAGGTCTTCGACAACATGCAGGAGGAAAGGAGAAAACTTGAGGGGAAAATAAAGGAACTCCAACAAAAAATAATCCTCTAAGGGTTGTCCCAACAATTCCAATTGGAGGAATCCCAACTTCAATAGGAGATCACAGAAAGAGATATCTAGGAAAAGATTTTGATTAGACAGAAATATCGGGTTCAATGGTTATAGGAGGGAGATAGAAACACCAAGTTCTTCCACAAATCTCTCCTCTAGTGAAGATGCCAGATCCATATAGCGGCCCTGCAAAAGGAATACATAATGATGGTGGAAAAAAACAAGGACATAGGAAAAGAGATAGTGAATCATTACAGGAATTTACTTTCAGAACCAAACAGGGATAGAAGGGAGACAACTCGACAAATCACCAACTCGATTCCCAACCTAATATCTATAGAGAAAAATAGTAGTTTAATGTGTCAGTTAACAATAGAATAAGTAGAATAGGTGTTCAGGGCTATGCCATCAGGAAAGGCCCCCGGCCCATGAATTCATCCACTCTCTTAAGACAAGCATTCATTCAGGGATGTTGATACAGTTGGACTTATAAAAAGCCTATGATAGGATAAATTTTGATTTCCTTCGTGAAATTATGAAATAATGTGGCTTCGACTGAGAATGCATATCCTGGGTATATTCCCTGATATCCATGAATTTCTTTGCTATGTTTGTTAATGGGTCCCATTCTTATACCTTCAAAGCCTCCATAGAAATCAGGCCGAGGGACCCTTTGTCCCCGTTTTTGTTCATAATTATTACAGAAGGATTGGGAAGATATTTCAAGAGGTCCCCAGAAAAGGGGCCCTACAAGGACTTCATATTACCCTCTCCTATGAACCCCTCTCTCACCTTAAATTAATGGACGATACCCTCCTAATGGGTGGACCACATTTAGGGAAGAAAGGGCCCTGAAAAGCAACCTAAACTTATTCATGTCAGCTTCGGGGATGCAAATCAATGATGAAAAGTATAAAGTGTTCTTCTTCAATACTCTGATTTCAATGCAGATGAAAAATTCCTACATTTGTTTATTCCAATGTCTGGGCCTTCTTTCAAATTACCTAGGAATTCCTCTCTTAGAAAAATCTCCCAAAAACCTAGTCTAGCGAGAGCTCCTATTGAAGATTGAGGATCACCTAAACAGTTGGACTCATCATTTCCTGACCTTTTCGGCTAAGGTTCTCTTCATAAAATATGTCCTAATGGTCATGCCCCTTTACCTCTTCTTGGTGCTATCATCCCCAGTAAATATCATGTAGTAGATTAGAGTTATCCAAAGGAAGTTTCTTTGGGGAGGAGCGGAAAGGGAGAATAAATGGGCCCTTGTAGCATGGGACAAAATTTGTACTCCTAAATCAAGGGGGGGTCTGGGAATAAGGGACCCCCTCACGATAGGTTGATCTTTCGCAACCAAAATTTTCTGGTGGTGGCGTAAAAACCCCAAGGCCATATGGGCCAACATATGGACAAAAAAGTATGCCCGGACATCCGAGACAATGACAAGATTAGGTTGGACGGTCTGCGACTAGGTTCTCTTATTTGTAATTATGCATGGGAAAACAAAGCAATAGTCCAAACCTAAATATTTTGGGAAATTCATGATGTACACTCGACTTTGTTTTTGGAGGACGTGTGGGAAAAATTTCCAGTGTTGCAAGATGAGGAGACCATGCAAGATATTCAAGAAAGAACAAAAGAGGCATGATGGAATCTAGTCCGACATTATTGGGAGGATCCCCAGAGCCCAAATGAGATGCATATCAAAAAGTGGAAACCTCTAGAAACATGGACGATAGGCTTGAAAGACTCATTCAGGAAATACATGGAGCATACCTTATCCCAGAGGATGGTAACCAGGAAACCAAGCCTAGATATCCTGAGATGGGACAAAAAAGGGAACATAAATTTCAGCATAAGGGAAGCTTACCAATAGATGTAGGATATCCTAGATCCAAACCAAAATATAGTCTAGAAAAAAATCTGAAACTCCCATCATTGGCCAAAAGTAACAAATTTTCTATGGATGGTTCTTCACATGAGATCCTTAACATGGGATAGAATTCTAAGAAGGGGATTTGAAGGACCCTCCATCTGCATGATGTGTCAACAGGAATGTGAGACGAAAAAACATTTGTTAAGTGAATGTCAAATAGCATAAGAACTCTGCGATAGGGGAGCTATAACTTTTCAAATAACAAACATAATTTTCCATGACATCAACAAAACCTTGGAAGAATGGAGACTAGAACCATTTAGAAACAAAATCCTAACTCGTATCTCGAGTATCTTCCCGGGTTTCGTTCTGTGGCATACCTAGGAGAGAAATCACAGGATCTTCCAAGGATAGTACAACAATATCAACCAAATGTGGAAGGGAATCGAGGCTAACATATAAGAGACAACCATCTCCTCAGTCTGGAAAGAAGAAGATTGGCAGCCCTTGAGGGTAGAAACAAAGATATTCAAAAAATGGCAGATAAATAAGCCCAGGACCATGAACAATAAGAATCGAAATACCGATATCAATTCCAAGAGAAAGGATACATGTGAACCTCCTCCTCTCGGATTCATGAAATTGAATAACAACAACACATCTAAAGGTAATCTAGGACAAGAGGGAGCAAGAGGAATATTCAGGGACTTGGTAGGGTCAATCAGGTATGGCTACTCGATTAGATTGGTTCTCAATTCCAACAATAGCGTAGAGAAAACCGCTATACGAATAGGGTTTCGTATGGAAAAGGAATTAAATTAAAAATCTCTGGTAGGGGAGGGGAACTCGCATATACTCACAGAGGGGATAAATAAAATTATAAACGGAACCCACAGATAGAGGGTCTCATAGAATTGGAGATTTTTTTTTGGTTATTCGTAGAGAGACATAACAGTCAGGGGTAGCTTAACCATAGTCCTGAGACATGTCAGGAGGAAGGGGAACACAGTAGTTGATTACTTGGATAACTTGGGGGTCCTACAAAATGCCAGAATAAAAAAGAGGAGGTGGAAAGATGTGGGATCGAGTCCTTTAAGGGAAACGATAGCTCGTTTAGTGGAGGAGGACACCCACCACATCATGGAAGTGACAAATGGGGAGATAGAGACATCAAGGGGGGCAGTGGCCCTCACCTCATTCTAGATGTCATATCAAAAAGGGAAGGTATCTGGGGATCAAGACTTAGACCCTGTTTCGAGAAAGATGGCGAAGAAGGGAATTCAATGGACACAAGTGGGAAGGCATGATGATCGAGAAAGTAAGGTACAAAGAGCTATGGATGAGCCAGAAGGTATGAGATTTGCAACCAAGATGATGCCAATGGAATCTAGTACCAGTACCATTGGTATTATAGCCTCGAGAGAAGAGGATAGGGATTACAGGAGAATGATGAATTTAGTTAATATGGTTAGGAAAATAGGGCTAATAAGCAACAAGGGAAAGGCTATTAATAGGATATTCCTTCGCAGGACTCAGGCACATAGAAAGGCCAAGTCTGGAGCAATAGGGAAAGTAAACTCAGAGAAGTTGAGGTTTCTGGGGAGAGAAAAGAGGCAAGTCTAAGAGAAGACGTCTGAGGTCATATCTGGAACCCTAAGGTGAGGTAGGATCCCCACTCATTCGATATCCAAAGAGAGTTTTTTAAGTCTATACCCAACTTCCATAGGAGCTAGTATAGAGAGAATTAAGAGAGTGTCGACATACTGGAGAAGCAATAACAGGAGAAATATTGGGGGGATAGAATTGATATACAAGACAATTTTTCCAGGGAATAACCATCTGGTGTGGGAAAACCCTACTAGATCGGGGACCCATGGGAAGAAAGACAGAAAAGATCAGATTTAGGAACTCCCTGAGCGGACTCACTCGAAAGAAAGGGAGGAGACATCCATGATGGATGCTAAGGGTAACTATCATACTCGAAGTAGGGCTCAGGAAAAGTAGATGATGGAGGTGATATAGAGAGAAGTGAACAAAAAGAGAAGGTTGACCATGCAGGTGAAAATCATAGTTGAGTCAAGGGATTGGGTCCATGATTTCATCTAGTCACGAGCCAGGGAGACCAAATATTTTCGATTGGCGGAATTATATTGGCAAACCAAAGAAATGATATCACAAGCTCTGGTGCAGCAGTAGCAAGAGGTCATCCAAGTTCTTGCCTAGTAGAGATAGGACAATGAATTCCTTAGGAAAGTCATAAGAGTTCTAGAAAAAAAAATTGAAATCTTATGCAAAAACAAATTCAGTGTTTCGTTTATTGAGCAGGACCATGAGGATAAGAAATAACGTCCCAAACAACAGAAAAAGGTGGAAATCCCAGTGGGGACCCATGGCAGTGCCATTGTGATAGAGAATGAGGACCACTAGAGAGGATCAGGCATGATCAAGTCCTCACTGCATTTGTTCTGAAAGAGCACCATCTCGTGGTGAAGCCTCAATCCAGGAGGGACTTCTCTATAGTCAAAGCTTGACCAGCTAGAACAGTAAGGTGACGACATCTCGATGACTCCTTCACAAGCTATGGGCACTTTCGGGTATGGTCCTAATATACTTGTTTTTTGTAATCAAAGGAATTAGTATATGAATTTCTAGGGTAATAGGTGCATAAATCAAGGGGAAGCTAAGGGGGAAGAGGCCCAGGGGTGTTCCAGGAGCTTAGGGCCATATAGGGCTAGGTCCTTTTTGAAATTCTGGAAGACAAGACTGCTTTGTGGGAATTTTTGGTTTCCGTTTGGGATGGGTTTTTTTGTTGCAATTCTGGAAGACATGAATATTCGGTGGGGATCCTAGGTTGGCAGGACCCCCATAATCGTAGACTATAATTTTATGTATCATTCTAATATAAATCCATAGTGGCTGTTTTTTCTTATACATATATATATATTAATTACAACCTGAGTGGGTCTAATGCTTAAGAACATATGCTTCAATGGTTAAGAACATGTGTTTCCATATTTAGGTTACATGTTCAAATCCAGAAAGGGGTAAAGTATGTACACATCTATAAAGAGGATCCCTTATCCCACAAACATAGAAGTTTAATATTATTATTATTATTATAGTATTAGTAATAATTAAAAAAAATTGTATCTAAAAAACACAATTATCTCTATTAACTAATTTATTTAAGTAATTTATTTAAGATGACCTCATGTGATGATGATGTTGTGTCTTTAAATTACATATTTCTTTATATATCTCAATAAAATAAAGTGTCAATGAAAACATAATTATTTTTATTTTTATTATGATATTTCATCCGAACTAACTAGATATCAATGTTCTAAAAAAATTCCAAAATTTGAAAAAAAAATTAAATTTAAATATTTTAATTTTTTTCACATCGTTTTAATCTCATATAAAGAAGACTTTAATGTTCACTAATTTTTTAACTAGTAATTATCAATCACATATAATAAATAAAAAAATATATTATTAAAATTTAGATATTATAAAATAAATTTTCAATAAAAATATAATTATTTTTCTTATTATGATGATGTTGTTTCAATGGAACTAACTAGATATCAATGGTCTAATTATTAAAATTTAGATATTATATGTTTTTTTTTAATTATATTTTTGATATTGTATGATGGGAGAGGTTAGATGACTCTTTAAAAAAGCTAAAGACAAAAGAAAGAGGATTAATTAACTACCCACTTAATGGATAACAAATTTACCCATTAAGAAAGTGAATTAAAGAAAAATATTTAACCATTAAGGAATAGAATAAAATTTAAATTTAAATAATATTAGAATTTAAAGTTATAAGTCGAGATCTTAGGTAAAAGAGAATGAGCTCCAAAAAGGTCCAATAAAATAAAAAAAATAAAGATTAAAAAGAAAAAAAATAGAAAAAGAGGGGCTAGGGTTAAAAATGAGACATGAAAATTAGGTAAGGATTAAAAGGAAAAAAATAGAAAAAGAGGGGCTAGGGTTAAAAAGGAGGCATGAAAATTAGGTAGGAGGAAAGTAATAACTGAAAAATTTAGGTTGCAAAAAAAATTATTTGGTAAAAAAAATAAGGTGTTTAAAGTTAAAAGATTACCAAAAAATAAAAATTTAAATATTTATTTTTTTAAATTATATTTCTCACATCGTTTAATCAACAAATATAAGAAAGAGATTAGTGTTTACTATTTTTTAACATAGTAATTAGCAATAACATGTTTTTTTACTAAAAATCATTTTTATATATTTTTATTAATAAGATAAATCATAAATATAAGAAAGAGATTAGTGTTCACTATTTTTTAACATAGTAATTATCAATAACATGTTTTTTTACTAAAAATCATTTATATATATTTTTATTAATAAGATAAATCATTAGTGAAAACATTATTACTAATATTATTATTATTATTTTCCATTACTTATTAAATTAATTAGATATTAATTATGCACAATATTATCTAAATAAAAATTGAAAAGAAATTAAAAAAGCTTCCTTAGATATGAAATATACACATTATTAGGGATGATGGAAATATTAGGTAAAGTATTTGTCTTATATTCATCAATTGCTTAAAACTCCGTGGTCATATTAGTTGGGGCCATGGATTGTTCCCTCATCAATTGCTTAAAACTCACTGGTCATATTAGTTAGGGCCATGGATTGTTCCCTCTTAAAAATCGTAGGTATTTTTTTTTTCCCTTTTGCATTAATATATTTCCTCGAATAATCATATTAGTTTGAGATGTGGATTGGTTTTTAATATTATCTCATTATAGTATAGATTATGGATTTTAATTCTTTGATATTCCTTATTTTCTACTTTTTCAATCTATATACTTCTCCTTATTTTGAGGATAAGGATAAATAATATACTTGTTAAGAGCTCAACATTTCACTTATAGTAATTGAACTTTGGTGGGGATGATAACAATCATTCCTCCCAACCACTCAAGCTAAACCCAATTGAAAATATATATTATATATTATAGCTCATTAGTGAAAACATACACTATATCATATAATATATAATATAGCTAATTAGTTGTAATTATAGTTTATGATGATGATTAAGGTTCACTCAGATCAAATTTTGTCTATCCAACCTTAAGAATGTAAGAGATTAATCAAATTTCATTACAATTTTATTTTTGCACTCAAAATTATTTAAGAGAAACATTCCAAGATCACCATAGTTTTGATGAGTAAGAAGCTTAGGGAGGTCATTAATGTAACAAATTGTTTTAAATTGAGATATAATATGGGCATAGGTTCGGCATTTTAAGAGAAAGTGTTTTTCATGTTCAATAAAGATGACATATTATTTCTTCCCACAATGTTTTGGGAATTGTCCAATTCCCAATTTCACTATGGAGCTCATGAGAATTTGTTCTTATTTTAGAAATGCTGATTTTCTTATTTACACCAATTAAGACTGAGATATACTTTTGATTTTATAGATTATGCTTGATCGCCTCCTTATAGTATCTTAATTTTCTATTACCCTCTAATTATTTATTATACCACAATTTCTCTTCAAATTTAGCTGTAATAATATTTTGCAATATGATCTCTTCATTTTTCCCTAATGATTTAGCCAGTGTTGGACATCTTTATGCCATCCCCATTTCAGCTAAATATGATTTTGGATGGAGTTTAAAGAAATTTTGGGAAGCCTCTTGTCTTCCATGTTATTTAAATTGTTCTTATATATTAGGTACTGTTGATCTAAAAGATTGTTTTATGGTCTTAAGGTCAACCCCACAAGGATATGAATCCCCATGCATTTTTAGAAAGGTGGTACTCCTCTTTTTCTTATAAATTTATGATAAAATATGAAAAGAATCAAATTTTGTAAAAGATAACATTCTTATTCAAAAATAGTATCTCGAATAGGGATGAGATATATTTCAAAAAGAAGACAAATATATACAATACTTAAATTGTGGATAAAACAAATAAGTATTATAAGTGAAAGGTTGGCATTTCCATCACAACATTCATCAAGACAATAAAAGATAACCACAAGAAATAGAGACAAGAAATATGGACCACATAAATAAAAGAACTTTAAATGATCATTACATTAAACACCAAAAATATTATGATGGATTAAACATTTGGAAACTGAAACTTCAAATCAATGTATTTGAGAATAAAATAATGTAGTATCCCAAGTAGTTCTCTTGGAGTATAAAAAATAATATAGGTTCCTAAATACAAATTAAATGTCTTTAAATAAAAAGTATGCATTCACCCTTCAAAGAGGACTGAGATTCGCTCCCGCGGACCATAAAATGAAAATACCTAGAATAAGAGAGAAAAAAAATCAAGGGTCATCCTTGTTTTCACAAAGTATTGGGAAATAAAGGCAATGTGACAAATGACTGTAGAAGAACAAGAAAAAAAAAGGAAAAAGGTTGTTTATTGACTGACTGTGATGGAAATCACTCGCAACCTTTACTTTCTTGCAACTGGTTCCTTTATAGATGTATGTTGTGGTTGAGGTGGCATAACCATTGTACCATTTCTTGATTTTATAGTTCAGTAATTATTATTAACATCTTTTACAACCACTCCTCAACGTACTCCCTTAAAGGTTCCATGGTAATTTCATGTTTAGTTATAATTTCAAACCATTGATTTTTAGATTCCCTCAAATATATATTTGATTGATGCAACGTATCATCCACTTCATCATCCCTGTTAAAATATTTAACTAACCATTTTTCAACTTCATCTTCAGAAAATTCTATATTTTTGGTAAAATCATTTTCCCAAGCAACTTTCAATGCAATAAGTTGTCCCATTAAATATTATTTTGATAGGATCATGGTATCCATTAATAAATTGGGACCATTCAATTCTTTGGTAAGACTAACAAGTTTTAGAAACAAATCACTCTTTTTATTCCTAAGACATAAATTTCATTTATCATTTCTCTTAATTCTTTGATTCTCCTTAACTAGCATGCATTGATCTGTTTCATATGGTAAGGAAAAATATTTTTTTATTCTTTCCTTCGAGCTTCATTTATGCTTGAGACTTTGGCTAAAAATGTATTTACGACTTCCTTGAAAAATCAATCATTTTCCAAATCCTTTTGCAAGTATTCTTTGAAATTATGTATTTTGGACGAAAAAATAGCAATACTTTGGGAAAGCTCCCGAATTTATTGAATTACATAATTTCTCTTATGTATGGCATCACCAACATATTTAGTTGCAGCTTGCAATAAACTTGATGAGCCTTTGTATTTTGTTCTTATTTTTGGGGTGTCCTCTAACTCAAGTGCATGTTGAATTGAACTCAAAGGTTCTGGAAATAATGGTCCTGGTACCAAGGCAACTTCCAGTTCTTTTATCCTCTTCTTTAATTATGAATTCTCTTTTTCCATGTTATCAATTGATTTTTTTAATGCCTCTCCAGTAGCTCCATGAAAGTACGAAATTTTGGATGGTGCTACTCCATCCAAATCAATTGAATATTTCCATCATTTTGATGACCTTTTATTCTTGCTATTCACATTTTCTAGCAACAACTTATAGTCTCATGATTGTATGTTGTGTGGTACAGAGTGATAGATTCCTCTTCAAATATTTCGAGATCCTCGATAATCACAACATCAACAATTTCTCTCATTTCTAACAACCTTTGTGCATACCGGACAGGTTCGTCAATAAGCTCAACCATGTCCACTGCAGAGTGAATTTCATAGACTTAGGGTACATTCAAATGTACTAATGATATATTTATTTTCATTTTCACATGAGTGTATGAAATATGTTACTTTTTGATAATTTTCCTCAATGAGTCTTTATCTCCACCGTCGTCTGATCCTCCAACTGATTTTTTTCTAGTCTCCATTCCACTGGTTCTATTCCTGATTCTTGATGGAGTGCTGCTTTGTGATGTTTTTGGTGAATTAGGGATTTGAATTTTCGCTTCCCTGTCATGTTGTCTATGTCTTTTGTTTGTACTGTTTATTTCTCCCGTGTCATTTGAAACTTGGTAGGACGCTAGTTCATGGAGATCTAATTTATCTCTATCACCCTCTTGAAACTATTCAATTCTGGTGAAGTGTGAAGAGTACCCTTCTAATTCCATACGTGCAGTAAATTTGTTGTTTGAGTGAAAACCTTCAAAATAAGTTTCTTCCTTCAAGCCCAATTGTTCATGGTGTCCTTCCAATTCATTAAGGTGAGTTATGTGCTTAACAATAAAATTATCAATTTTCCATGGTAGGGGTATGAATTTATTTTTCTTTTATCATCAAAGAAGTGGGCCCAAGTATTGTATTGTCTACATATTTCTCCGACAAAGAGTTTATCTTATGCATATAATGGTAAAAGGAAAGGCTTCTCCTTACTACCAAAAAATCTATTCACAGTAAATTATTTAGACAATTCATAAGCCCCTTTCCGAGAGAGAAAGTTTGTTACTTTGAGGGATACTCTCAATGTGTTGTGACCAAATATCGATTTTTTTGAATTCTGAAATGAAGTTATTATGAATTGGGTAAAAATTGTATTGAGTTTTATGTCTATAGAGGACCAAATACCATGCATATACTGGCTCCAACTTAAAATCAACATGTTTTTCCCATTGCATGTCTTCAAACACATGTCCATAAGCGATGGAGAAAATGAGGTAAGAACTCATATAAAACTTTCGAGTCATTTTAAGGTTATTCAATTGGAAGGAAATTTCATCTGAGATAAGATAACTCAAATCAATAATGGATTTTTCATGCAAAGAATAATGCATAACATATATATCATTTATTGATACAAACACAATTTATTCCAGATCTACAATCTGAGAAAATAACTATGAAAATTATTTGTACATGTATTTTAATGAAGTTACCTCAATCCTGGGAGTACCAGGGTTATTGGTTGGATCCTCCAAGTAATTTCTTAGAAATCCATTTCCTTCTTTATGATCAGAAATTTGTTAGCCTCTTCATTATTGAATCGCATAGTAGTGCAAGAAGTCATATAATTTTGGAGAATGTTGAAGGAGATAGAGAAATGGGTTAATGACCCTAGAATTGAATTATTCTTCATTCATAGATGAATCTATATGTCCACCATTGAACAATCTATTTCAAGTCAGTCACTTCTAGAACACAACCCGCTAATGTTATTCTTGAGGTCCAACTTAGGTTTGTTTTATTTTCGGTAGGAGAAAGAGCCTTGTAGGAATTATATGCCCTGGACCACTTGAACTGTTGATCCTCACAACCCAGTTTGTTCAATGTAGCTCCACAAAACTATTTTTTTTCTTACTTGACATTCTTTTTTTCTTTTCACAAAAAGGTGGCTCTACTATATATACTTACAGCTTGGAATATTTTATTTTATTAGATTTCACCACATACTCCCTTGATAACTCAATCAATCATAAATATTGCTTTTAATGTCATCGACTTAAATGATATTTGGATTTATTGCAAGATTTAACCGATTTGTTATGCATTAATAATGGAATTTTTCTTATATGAGTGGCGGATGGTGTGGAGGGGATAATAAATGTGATGGGTGTTCGACCTTTTAATTGTCTTTCTATGGAAACTAATTAACCTGATTGTAACACCCTTGTTTCCCCCAACTTGTTAATAATCATAAAATAGGATTACCATGCTAAGGCATGTGGACAATTTAAATGTATTATTGTTTGAGTTGCCAATAATTGTTGGCCCTTGATTAAGTCTTGGAAGATTCTTGGTCATAGTGACCTATTTTTGGACGTCGACATCATGTCCAAGGAGGAGCGTAAGATGAAGCGAAGATCAAGGGATCTCAGCCCACTTTTGGGTCCTTTTTGGGTTTTGGGATTATGTAACGAGATTGGGATGTCGGCCCATGGGTTTACCCATTCTTAGGCCTATTTTTTAATGTATAAATAGATGTATAGGAATATATAGGTATACATAGGCATCTATGTGATGTATGCTAAGTGCAGGTAGGGTTTTGTAAGTACTTTGTGCATGACTGTGAGAGACTTGCAGAGCTAAGTGCAAGTGGTTGTAATAGATGGTGGAAGGTTTTGTGTTGTAATGCAAGGAAGAAGAATCTAGCAAGCTGCACAGATATTATGTCCTATGTGGAGTAGGGTTTTGATGGATATGTGCTTGTAACCGATTGAATGAAGATAATAAAGAAGAAGAGTTGGTGGACGTAGCCCTAGGGATGGGGTGAACCACATAAATATTGTGTTGTCTTGCTTTGTGCTTGTCTGGATGTGTTTATATCTTCTTTTGCTAAGTTCTTAGAGATGATTATATAGATACGCTTATGCTCATTGCTAATAATGTATAAGAATATTAGATATTATTTATATGAATATGTTGAGTTCTTGATCTGCTAGATCTGACCTATATATTGATGCTAAGTTCTTAAATGCATTATATCAATGTGAATGCTATGGAACCTTGTTTTATCAGTGAAGTGATTATTGATTGCATATTGAGGAACTGACAGTGCTAAGTGATTTATTAAGTATTATAATCACATATATGTGTCCCAACTAAGGTTGCAGACACCTAAGTCTTGCAACCACCCCTGCCTCTACCTTGGGTAAGACTTCATATGATTTGGAGGTGTTGCTGAAATGGTCGGTAGTTAGGGATTTGTTGGTGCACTATTGTAGCATTGAACCCTGGGTCTGCCCCTGTGCCAACAAATGGTTTCATTGTTAGGACCTAAAACTGTGATTATTGGGAACTGAGAAAGAATAATCTTTGCGCAAATATCCATCCTAAAACTGTGAAATCTCTATGTGTAGATATGTTTCTCTAGTGCGCAACATTCTACTTGACCTAAGAAGTTTTGTGCTAAGGAAAATAAGTCTAATCTGAAGAAAAGAGGTAAGATCTGGAAGCTTTGTACCCTAAGAAAGGTAAAAGTGGGAATTCTTGATTAAAAAGAGGTAATATTTGTAAGCTTTGTGCTCTGATAGAGGTAAGAATAGTAGAAAAATTCTAGATCTTGAAGCTTTGTTCTCTATAGAAGTAAGATAAGTGGAAATTTTTGTTTCTAGAGTATGGATCTAGGTATGTTTAATAGAGTCTGTTCTAGTTTGAAAACTAGGTTATTAATAGATGACAGAAGATTTGATATGACTAGATGTGATAAGAATAGTGAAAGATATGTTATACCTATGCATAGAAAGAATGTTTGGACTAACAAATGGATGCAGGATCCTAGAAAGAATTTATTGTAAGTTAGATCCTATGATTCTAGTGCATAGTACAGGAGAAGCTAGGGATCATTTAAAATAAAGATAGGATTAACCCTCTGTTACAACTGCAGAAAATCGAGACATATTGTTAAGGCATGCCCTAGGAGAAGACCTGGTTTTCTTTGTTGAAAATCTATGAACCATGAAGTGTTGGATTTCCCTAGAATGATTGCTAAGCTTGAAATTATGAACACAAGACAAGAAAACCCTAAGGCATATCCATAAACTAAGGCTATAGAAGAACCCAAAAAGAATCAGAGAGGGTATTGCTACAGATGAAAGAAACCTTCAATGACCACCGACATGTTAGATTATCTTAGATCTTTAAAGACAAGGAATGCCTTGAAGCAAGAATAGGAGACTTCAACATTGACTGTGTTCTATATGAGGAAATACAGGTGAATATCATGACAAAGAGAACTTGGGAAGCTATAGGAAGGCCTGTTATGATTCCTTCATTAGGAGGAATAGGGTTATTCAGAGGAAAACTGGTAAACCTATGTGGAAAGCTCAGTCAAATATCTATATATGCCAATGGAACTTCGACAGAAGAAGATTTTGAGATTATTCAATTTAATGAGGACTGCGCCCCATTTACCATGTTACTAGGGAAACCTTGTATTGAAAGAGATCAAGCTAGATGAAAAGAAGAAGAATAAGTTTTAGAGGAGAAGAGACAAGAGTTAAAATATTTCATGACTAGAAGGATCGCATACTTGATTGAAGAACAAGAGAATAGGTCGAAGCTAATTAAAACTAGAGACCAATATGTCAAATCTGCAAGAACATTATAAGACTCACATAAGATTGAAGTACCTATCTCGGATAAACAAGAGGTGTTAATCTCGAATCCTAGGAAAGAATCTCAACAACGTGTAGTGACTATGTCCAAAGACGATAAGAATCAGAATGGAAAAGGGACTACTGAGATGAAGCTCACTAGGAGGAAGGCTAGAAAGATAAGTAAGAAGAGAGATAAGTTTTAAAAGTTACAGAAGGTTCCAGAGGGAACTTCGCGGACAAAAAATTTGCAGAATGGGAGCTCGTTGAGATATCAGAACAACGACACATAGAACTTCACCATGGAGAGGCAATATAGCCATTGGGACCAATATATATGTTCAACTGCTGCTCCGAACGGGTCGAAAAGCATTTATAGCTCGACACCAGACCATTGGACTGTGCCATAACAGACAGAACAAGAGTTAATGAGGCTTCATACCCATTACAAGTGAACTGTTGCTGATTTGCCTATTTACCACATCACGCCATGCACGGAGAACACTTTTTCTAACCAAGAATTTGAGCCCGCAAACCAAGTGAATTGTATACAATGATCATTTCCCTCTTGTTGTTTATTCTAGTGCAGTATCTGAGTTAGTTTTGAACCCGATATTATTAATCCCGAGTGCGTATGTCCGACGAGCTCATCACAATTGAAGAATCAGTAACAAAAGTACTCCTCAACTTGATGACTGAAAGAGTCACGTCGAAGCGAGCATTATCTACTGGTCTACAAGCATCATCGACGAGAGGACTGTCGACCACTCCATCCACTACTCAAGAAGGACCATCACGACCCGCAAATGAGAAGAAAACCAAGCATAGAGATGATCTCGTGAATGCTAAGTTGATTCTGAGCATTTTACCTATCTATCTACCACCTCTGAGTGGCACAATAAATCAAGACAATGTGCCCAGATACTTTGAGTATGAATTGGTCAATGCGTACCTCCCGAAGGGGATATGTGTAGTTCACATAGATCAAGAAAATATAACAGCATTGAAGCTTAGCGGCTTCAACCTCGGTGACAAGAAGGTCTATAGCATGCTCACCCCACATAAGTACCTGACCAGAACAAAAGGAAAGAATTCAAATATCATCCCTCAATCATGAACCCATAACCTTGCATAGTCCACACTTCTCAACGTCATGAATATTCCTCACTTTGGGAGACACCAAGAAGTGAATGCATGCATCAAACTATTGTTGTCTTGTTACCGTGGCAGATACTTGTGGTTAAACTGTCATATCATAATGGATCTGACATTGATCAATCAGATCACAGGGCTGAGTATGCAAGGCCCTGACCCATAGGATTTCTACCGCAGAAAAACAATGGATCATTCTCTAGCACAAAGGATCAAGGACATCTACGGAGATGTGGAAAAGGGAACGTGAGGCTACAAGGTAGCTTCTATCCAAAGCAACACAGTGTGCCTAGCCTGCCAATTGATCGCAGGAATGTTAGTCCACAAGAACCGACCTACTCAAGTCAATGGTTTTGTAGTCGACCTCGCAGGAAAGTGCGCGAAGGGCCTACAAATGAATTGAGTGAAGTAACTCATGAACCAGTTGGAACTAGACTACAGGGAAGTGCAAGATCAAGGATATGAGTTCCACTTTAGTTGTCCTCTAATCTTGATTGCTTTCATCGCATGGGAGATGCCAGAAGGTGCGACCTTCCTGGACATCAAGCCCTTTGAACCTCTGGCCATGAATTTCAATACACTATGGTATTCTAGTGACATGAACAAGAAATGGAAGTCAAATTATGTACTCCACACATATTACAATCATCTTAAGTTAGCTATCCAGTTCGAGCCTCGCATCATGCCAAATAATATCCATAGGTTTTGTCCTTTAATGAAATTTAGTGCAGACCACCATTTCATTTATATTACAGCGCGTGTTGATGAGCACAAGAAGCAACTTCAATCTTACTACAAGATGACAAAGGAGGACTTAGAAGAAATCACCAAGGACTGGTTGGCAGAACTCCTCATTACAACAGACCCTGCAGAGATATCAAATTTAGACAATCTAGAAACTGCGTCAAATACACCCATACCTAGAAAGATAAAGAAGAACGAAGAGGTCCATGATTTAGACAATGCATCCATGAATACTGCTTCCATCTCAACAAAGCAAGGAGGATATGACAGAGAGATAGATGGCACAAAAGTTGAACAAAAGAAAGGCGAGGTTACACCACCTAGAGATGAGGAGGATCCCTCGAAGAAAAGGAAGGTTTCCATACCGAAACCTTCCTCCCAGAATAAAGTGAAAGAAACCATGACCAAAATGCAAACCATCCTCACCTCCGACGACTTCGATTTCATCATAGCAGCCCTAAATGATGCTTCACTGGAGATAGTAGAGAAGCAAGAAGCTAATAAAGAGGAGGTGTTCCATCGTATTAAGGACGAGCTCTAAGGAGTGCAGCAGGCATTACAATCCAACCACGCAGTCTCCACTGTGCCTCTATCAGTAGGAACATCAAAACTAGGAGATGAGCCAGCTCAACTCCACCACATCGCTGATATAGTTGAAGCTTGCCTTCGACGAGCTCAGGAAGAAACAACACAATCTACCCAGGCTTTGGCACAAGTACAGGGAGACCTTGTAGAACAACGTAGTACTGTAGAACGGGAAAATATTTCTCTACAAGTGAAGTGGGATGAAGAAAAAGAACAACTGCAGCAAAGCAAGGAACAATTGCTCGTAGAAAAACTCAAATTAAAGGAAATGGTTCACAGAGAACTTCTCTCTGTGATAGTCGTAGAAGTAAATACTAAAGAGTGAGTTCCACAACATGTGGCACAACTTGAAGAAGTAATCCAGCAGCTCCAGTAGTGCATAGCATATTTGGAACTCTGCATTGTGCCCAAGACCCCTCAAGATGTAAGAGACCAAAGGGAAGCAACTACCCGCAGCGAAGTTGACAGACTAAAATATCTTGCCTTGGAGTGCAAGAAGTTGAGTAGCCACAATGCCCAAACATATGAGGACCTAACCGAGAATCTAGAGTTACAGTCATTAGAGTTGCAGCTCAAGGAAGAAAAGAAGCACGCAGACACACTACAGGCGCAACTGAAGGCCTTGTCGGCTATGGAAAGAATGAAGTGGTCTCAAGAGCAATGCATCGCCCAACAGTAGATCCATACGATTCAATGTAGAGTGATGTAAGTTACTCAATGGCATCAACCAATGAAAGATAAGGTGTGCCAATTATTCATAGAGGTTGAAAGCCGACGAGCAAAGCTAGAACAGGTTGTCATCACAGTAGAACAATGCCTAGAAGGGCCCGTGAATGATGCAGTGATCCATGATTTCACCGAGAAAGAGGTCGTCACACAACAGCAAGTCAAAGCAGCTCGAGCCAAGACTGAGGCCTTTGAAGAAGAACTGGTCAGATCAGAGTGACTCGAGACGAGTCACAAGTGAGTGTTGGGGGCCCGTTGGCCCTTGACCAAGTCTTACGAGATTCTTGGTCATAGTGACCTATTTTGGGACTTCGACAACCTATCAAAGGAGGAGCCCAAGATGAAATAGACATCAAGGGATCTCGGCCCACTTTTGGATCTTTTTTGGGTTTTGGGATTATGTAACGGGATTGGGATGTCGGCCCATGGGTTTACCCATGCTTAGGCCTATTTTGTAATGTATAAATAGATGTATAGGCATCTATAGGAATACATATGCATTTATGTGATGTATGCTAAGTGAAAGTAGGGTTTTGTAGGTACTTTGTGCATGACTGTGAGAGAATTGTAGAGCTAAGTGCAAGTGGTTGTAACAGATGGTGGAAAGATTTGCGTTGTAACGCAAGGAAGAAGGATCTAATGAGTTGCGCAGATCTTTTGTCCTATGCGGAGTAGGGTTTTGATGTCTCTGTTATTATAACCAATTGAATGAAGATAATAAATAAGAAGAGTTGGTGGATGTAGCCCCAGGGTGGGGGTGAACCATGTAAACACTGTGTTGTCCTTTTTTGTGCTTGTCTGGACGTGTTTATATCTTCTTTTGCTAAGTGCTTAGAGATAATTAGATAGATACGCTTATGCATAATGTATAATAATGTTAGATCCGATCTATATGAATCTGTTGAGTGCTTGACCTGCTAGATCTAACCTATCTATTGATGTTAAGTGCTTAAATGCGTTATATCAGTGTGAATGTTGTGAAGCTCTCTTTTATCAGAGAAGTGATTATTGATTGTATATTGAGGAACTAACGATGCTAAGATCTTTATTAAGTATTATAATCACATATTTGTGTCCCAACTAAGGTTGCATACACCTAAGTCTTGCAACCACCCTGCCTCTACCTCGGTTGAGACTTTATCTACTTCACAGGTGTTGCCGAAAGGGCCGGTAGTTAGGGCTTTGTTGGTGCGTTGAACCGGTGTGCCCCTGTGCCAACAATAACTGACTGTGGGTGTGAAGCCTTGAAAGTAGTGGCCATGATATCACTAGGGGAAAGAATGTGAAAACTATAAGAGAGGGTTCATTATATCAAATAACCCCAAATTTCCCTTGATGGGGATAATAAATCCCCTTTGGATCCCAAGGAGAGAAACCATTTAATAAATAAAGAACCAGTGGTTGAATTATCAACTACTCCCATGAATGGGAGCATGGTCTAACTGCAGAATTTCATCCCTAAGTACCACTGGGTATGATAGACCAAGCTGACCCAAGTTCCCTTCTGACAGAAGGAACGAGATGGGTTGAGAACCATCGTACAGAAAATATATAATAAAAAACAGTAAGGAGAATGTGTGGAGCTCTCCAGCGGATGATTAATAGAAGGCCGCGATATTGATGTCGAGTGAGCATCTGATAAACCTCGGCCAGGGCCATGACAGAGAAAGAAATATATGAAAGTTGCAGAGAACAGAACCTGAGTAGAAGCTGAAATAGAGAAAGAATCCTTGAGAACCATGAGAGTTCCCTGGTGATATCATGGCTAGTACGAGGGTGGCCAGAGTGGTAAGAATGAATGCCTATAATCCTATGGTCGGGTGGAAGGATGAACACCCATAGTCAGTTAGTTGGCTACCACCTGTAATACATAAGTAATGGGATATCTTGTGTATTTAAGTGGTAATGTGAATTAAAGTTGGATATCCTATGAATGTTGTAGGGATGGATATGTTTTCTTAATGATTTACACTGTACAGTTTTTGTGTCTTCTTGATTTTGTAATTAGGCAAGTAGGAAATTGTATGAATTGGACATGTTTTTATACTCGTAAATTATTTCGTCCTGTGGTGGCTTAAGCTAGAGCCATGAACTGTGAGTTCATTGACCTTAGGTATAGTTTAATGTACGCATGTCGACCCTCCTTGTCATTATGAGTCCCTTTGAGGAGGGAGTCTGTAAAAGTAGAGGATAGATAGTGCACATATGCATAGGCACACAGCGAGGCAGGCAGATACCGAGAACCACTTAAGTTCAAGAGTTGATGAGTGTAAGGGGTGCACATAAGGATTCTTCCAAGCATTAATTTCAAGAGAAAGAGCACAAATATCTTAAGCCTTTCAAAGCTAACAAAGCTCAGGAAGAGTAGAGAGGTTGAAGTATCGAAAGGGAAGGTTCCCTTGTTTGGAAGATGAATGGATGAAATATGTTCGGAGGAAGTCATGGTCTATTATGACCGTTGGATATGGGAAAAAGCATGGGAGTTAAACCTTGGAGTCATTCAGACTTTGCGAGTTTAGATAACTGAGAAAGTTCGTCATAAGGGAGGTAAAATACATGAATTCTCAAAGTCCCGAAGTTAACTCTGAGCCTTAGATCTGAGGATTCTTGGAGATCATCCCGACCATCAGATCTAGGAGGTAAATGATAGTCAATTCACCATAACTACCCATGAATTAAGAATATGATAGCGGAGATGGCTGCAAAATATTTAGTGGGAGGAGAGATCATCCCAGTCATCATATCAACTCAAATACTTACTAGAGCTACTGAATCAAACACCAATCACTCGGTTTAATGGACAGTTGGGAATCATTGCAGACTGTGAAGGTGAATTTAGCAGACCCACTAGTTCACAGCCTGCAATCAACCCATGTCCTTGATCTTGTTTGGGATGGAATATCAATGACTAGGATTAGACTAGAATCGACCAATTAATTCTAGATTGCAGAGGTTGACCTCTTTGATAAATAGCACGCACGTTGGGACCCCGCAATTGTTGTGAACCGTTGATGGATGGACACCTCGGTATCGGTCATATCATGACTACTAGACCCTGTATAGTTGCAAGACAGGTGGTCGTCAACCCTTTTGGAAATACGTGGAGTAACAAAGTCCCTCGGTACCATTGGTCTGATAAAATCGAAAAGCTCATAAGAGTTAACATTTTCAAGAGAGAAGACGGGACCCAAGATAGGAAGACTCGTAGTGGGAATGGAGGGTGAGGCCTTTGAACATATACCAAACTCTTCCAAGTTGGAATAAGTCAAAATCTCAGGAGGAGGAGCGACAACAACCATCAGATTGATTGCGGGGAGAAGCCTGGACCGTTAGATCAGTGTCCAGGGAAGCAAAGGAGAAGCATTGGGAAGGAGCAGATCCTAACCATTAGATATGATCACAAAAGGACGTTAGTCATCCAATCTAAGGTAAAGTGCATGATTTTTAACATTTGTGTTCATTAGAGGGTTGACTAGCCAAGGTCCTGAAGTGAATTGGGACCATTCATCGCCAAGAGGGACAAGTGGCGCAAGATCTACAACTCCTAAGCAAGAGCTTGTGGTCAAGGAGAGAGAAGAATCTCTGAAGACCCGAAGTAGATCCTGAACATTGATATCCAGGAGACACGTGTCAGTAGATCAGTAACTTCGAAGAAATCACTTTGAGAGTTTCAGTCGAGAGCTGAAACTCCCGAAGCCTGGAGAGTCAGAGAACCAAAGTGAATCTCAATCGTCAGATTGAAAGGGACATGTGGTAGAGATCCATTTTCATCGGGTGAAAGAAACCCAAAGACCTAAGAAGAATATGGATCGTCAGATCTAGAGGGCATGTGGCGACCAATCACAAACTCTATGTGAAAACACTCCAGGAGAACGCGATGGATAAGAGTTTGAAATCACCAAAGCCTGAACAGCCGAAGCAGGTGGGAGTCGTCGATCTGAAGGAGGACACATGTCATCATATTGCAAACTCCAGGTAGAACATTCCAAAGGAAATGAAGCAAGGACGATTTGAAGTCTGATATGTCTGAAGGATGAAGTCCCAAAGCAGACGAAAGCCATCGATTTAAGGTGGACGCATGGTGCCATATATAGCACTCTGGGTACAAAATACTTTGGAGGAAAGTAGAGGGTGAGAGCATCGGAGTCCTGAAGTGGAATATCAATCGTTCATCGAGAAGGGGGCTGAAGGCCATTGATACAGTCTTGGTTGAAAAGCACTAAAGAACCAAAGTAGATACTGGCCATTGATCACCAGGTGGGGTACATGTCGATAGATCGGTGTCTCCGAGTGAATCACACTGGGGATTCAATTTAGAATTGAGACTGCTAAAATCTAAAGACCCGAAGTGAATATGGACTGTCTGATCGAGAAGATATGTGGAATAAATATATGGAATCTAGGTAAAGTCCCAAATTAATTCATAGCCACTAGATTAATGGGGACATGGCATGAATTTGTGGATTTCGGTAAAGACCCGAAGTCAGCCTCGATCGTCCGATTCAAGTGGACACATGGAAGAAATCAACATACTTCGAGGGGAATTAAAAGTTGAGACTTGAGACTCCCAAAGTCTAGAATCACGAAGCGATAAAAATGGTTGATTAAAGAGGATGCGTGGCAAGAGATCTGTCACCACGGGAGAAGGTAAGGGTTGAAAGTTCAAAATCCCAAAACCCGAATCATGAAATAAATCACAGTTGTTGATTTAGAAAGGTTAGATATGATCCGTAGATTCAGAAAGTATAGATATGAGTCATCAAATTCAAAGGCATCATCAAGGTCATAAGATCGGCGGTCCCATCATATTGCGGGGACCGAAGGTGTGCGAAATTTAAAAAGTTGAGGGCGGGTCGTAATCCAGACCACGATTTTGGAAAAAGGACATGTGGAGGCTCAAGGTGAATTGTGGGGTGAAAAGTAGTTGGTTTCAAACCACTCTTGGCCGCACCTACAATCACGTGGTTACGTAAGGCCATCACCCAAGGTCATATCAAGGAAGGGGATTGTTAGAAAAGGAGCTAGCGCCCAGACTCTGAGATTTCGTAGGCACGAAGAGGAGGGTCATGGGTACCTTTAGACCTGCACCAATAGGTTGAAAGGGTCTACATATAATTACAGAACGATACCATCAAGGTCTCAGAGAGTATTTTGGCTCCAAAATCAAAGATCCTTGACCGGGAGGTCAAACTGGTTCCCCGTCCTTCCAAATTAGAAACCATGGATGGAGAATTTGTCCTTTAGGAAAAGAAAAAACAATTATGCCTCATCGTGAGTGTGTTAAAAATTGGTATTAGATGATGGTTACAAAACTTGGCCTTCTTGGGATCATGTACGAGTCACGTAAGGATGTATTGTTATTTGCATTTACTCCTTGAGGAGAAGGATTGCAGATTGAACCTATGATTTTGGGAATTCTTGTTGAATTTCAGTAGAAGAATTTCTTTAGCCATTTGTCAAAGTGATAACTACTCTTACCAGAGTAGGGATATGCTAATTAACATTTACAATAAGACTTGAATGTGGATAGTTGAATGTGGCAGGGTTCTGTCAAGGGCAGCTAAAGCCCGAAGGATGGATGACCTGGTGTTCGTAGCACTGCTTCTAACATGGGTAGTTGGAACTCCAATCATTGATGATGGTGGATTATATAATGGTCAATACCTTTGTGTTCTTAAAGGAATCTGATAGGATCAGGTAGGATCCTTTGAAGTTATAGTTACTGCTTTAAATTAAAATCGGAGTATATAACTCCTTAAGACCAGAGAAAAGTGAAATGGGTAAAACCCTATGGATGTTGAGGCAAGAAGGTTTTCTTGCCAGACATTGTCTCATAAAGAGGAAAGTGACCATGGTTGGTTATGTCCTTGAGAGAAGGAAACATCAATACGAGATATGACTGTCAGATTAGTCTTGTAAGTGACTAAAATCCCAAACTAAAGGACACTAAAGATGAAATTAAACTATCAAGAAAATGCATGAGGTAAAAAGGTGAAATATATGAACCTACTTATACATGAATGTGTATATATGATCATAAGGATGATTGGAAGATCCTTGGGAAAAGGATATAGAAGCCGGATATGTCCATGTATGTGAATGACATGGAAAAAGTGCAAGCAATAAGCTAGCATGATGAATACTTATCTGTGTTTAATTATGATTGAGTAAATGGGTTTAATTCATTATGGAGCTTCCTAATATGAAGCGTTATAGTAATACCAGTTAGGTATGAATGATATTAAACGTGCAATTGATGCACAAGTATGATGTAAGTTAACAAAACCAGAATATGTATGGATACATAACTTGGGTACATGACAAGATGCATGTTAATATTCCTTATGGGATATTTGGTAAACTGCTGAAGCTAACTCAAGGCTAAGGCCATCACAAATAGTGATGGATATGCAATAAGGAAACTGCATGTTGAAGGTTCCCTATGGAGGAACTATGTGAAGACTATGCCAGGAAAGCAAAGTCACAACCTTATCAACTTTTGAGAATTAAGTAGTGAGCTACAAGCTTATATATATATATATATATATATATATATATATATATATATATATATATATATATATAAGAATCTTGGATTACATTTTGAAAACATCACGTAATGAATAGAATACTAATGAAAAGGTAGTGAGGCCTTTAGAGATAACTCATCTAGGCAAAAAAGTCTCAGGCGGTGTGGAAAGAATTGGAAGAAGGCGAGAGCCCCTGACTCTTTTCTCTCTATGTGTTGTGTTTCCTCTAGAATGATAAAGTTGGTACACTAATAAAATTAAAAAGGTTTTGAAACCATAGTGATAAGGATTGTATTGTTGAAGATACAATCGAAATTTGTTTGTGTTGCACTTGTGAAAACATTTGAGGATAATGTGATGAAGTGCATAAAGATATGCTAGGATATTTTGAATATGTTTTATGAATTTTATGATACATTTATTTGGTTTAATATTACAACTAATGTAATTGTGACTATGATGATGCATGTTATGTATAGAAAGGAATTGGAGCTATTGAGGAAGATAGTTTCCAATGATGGAAAACCTCAAGCAGAGGATGACCATGAGAAGGTTGTGGTTGAAAGATTGTTAACATGGCTATAAAATTCCCCATAAAGCACTGTTGATGTGGTAAAAATCAGAAAGAGGGTGCTAGAAACCAAGAACTAGTATAAGGATATTCGTGCCTATGTGGCACAAGGTATGAAGGGATTCGGTAAGAAACCTTTATGAAATATTTTATTGTCTTAGTGTTATGCATGAAATTTTGAAAGGGTAGTTGTATGCCTTGGATATCTAAGTAAGGTATGATTTAGGAAGGAGAACCTGAATGATGGAGGTATGAACCTCTGGTAGTAAACATTGTCTGTAACCCTTGGAATAATTCATAAATTGATATGTCATGAATGCATTGACCAATCAAGGAATGCTTAAAGAAATCCATGTGAAACTTTTGAGTTCATGTGTATTGATTTGGGATCGTGATCGACCTATAGTAAGTAGTATGGCCTTGCTGTAAGAATGAAATAAAATGAATAAACCATATGAGGAAAGGGTTGCTTGAATTTCAACACCCCATGGCCAAGAACCGGTCATAAAGTGTGACAAACTTGAAAAAACAATGCAAGAGTGCATTGGGTATGAATGTGGCCATGAATAATTGACACATTTTATAAAATTATTTGAAATGATGAATTACGTTTTGAAAGGTTTGGTATGTTGAAATGAGGCATAGGCAAGGAATGGGATTCCTTTTTTATGTTTATATAGATGTGATGAACTATTAGTATGCATGGTTTTGATTATAGATATATTTACATGGATGCATGAGAGACTAACAGTTTGTTTGGTTGTGTAAAGAATGAAGTGCAGGGAGGAAATGGGTCTTGGACATGGAGGTATTGTAATCCCATAAGGAAGACCAATCTCCTACTGAGCCAAACTGCAAGGAATGGTATTTCCTTTTTGAGAAAGTGAATTAGATTGTTAGTATGCACAATTCTTGAATTGTTTGTGATGATGTTGTAAAGGTGCACTAAAAAGGTATGTGCATGGAAAAGATAACAATTTTTTTGGCTGATTGAAGTTGAAAGTGCAAGAAGCAAAGAATTCTTGGATATGGCAGCGTTGTAAGCCCATAAGGAAGACCAATTCCATGCTGAGCCAAACCGCTATGGGAAGGAAAGTCCCATAATTATGAATCCGGTTCCTGTGCGGAATAGATATGGAAATAAAATGTGGAATTGGAAATCTATAGGTGACATATTTACAAGGAAATTATGAATTTAAAATATATGATGATGTCTCATGAATTTCTGTATACCTATGATACAGGTGAAAGGAAAAGATTTGTGAAGAGTGCAGAGATGAGAGACTGAGCTCTCAGGTTTGAGGGAGAACTATGAGAAATATTATAATCCGATCGCATGAAATAGAGACTGACTTGGGAGAAGGAGAGTAACCTTCATCCCTATCTATGATTGAGTCGGGAGAAGGAGAGTAACCTTCGTCCCTAGCTATTTATGTATCAAGAGAAGGACATTAACCTTCATCCCTATCTATTACGTTACTGGGAGAAGGAGAGTAACCTTCGTCCCTATCTATTACGGTACTGGGAGAAGGATAACGATAACCTTCGTCCCTATCTATTATGGTACTAGGAGAAGGAGAGTAACCTCTGCCCCTATCTATTACAGTACTAGGAGAAGGAGAGTAACCTTCATACCTATCTATTATGGTACCCAGAGAAGGAGAGTAACATTTTCCCCTATATATTATGGTATCGGGAGAAGGAGAGTAACCTTCTTCCCTAAATTTAGCTGAGCCGAAAGGCTATCATGCCGTAAAAGCATGAAAAATGGCTACTGTTGAGACATGAGAACCCCATGGTAATCCATGATTGCCTAGAATATGTTGTGTTGAGGTAACACAAGCTGGAGGGATGCCTTGACCAATCAATTCTGAGGGACGCCTCGACTATAAGACTCGATAGAGTCTTTGGAATTCTTCCTGTGTGAGAAAACCTTGGCAAGGCAAGATGGATCACCTGAGGGACTGTATAATAGAGAAGGGGGTGCCTGAGCCTAGGCCTGGAGGGTGAGTGATCGTAAGGAAGATTAGACCTTAATAGTTCTTGTAAACTATTGTTTGAGATCATGCACATGATGGGTAGTTATTCCTATGTGAGAAAACCTTGGCAAGGCAAGATGGATCACCAAAGGGACTGTATAGCAGAGAAGTGGATGACTGAGCCTGAGCCTGGAGGGTGAGTGACCGCAAGCAAGATGGAACCTTGATATTTCTTTTAAACTATTGATTGATCATGCACCCAATGGGTATTTCAAGGAAAAAAAATGATCTTGGATAACAAAATAATCATGTGGATACAAATCCATAAATTGCACAGATAATTATTGTGCTAAGATTACTAAATTTTCTTAGAAATTTTATCCAATGTTTTCGCATAAGACTATGATTAACATGCTTATTGTACAAGAATTATTGAAAGTAGGTGACCAAGATTAAAGGTATGAAAAAGGACCTGACCGAGGAAGAAGGATAAAGATTTATGAAACAGTTGAATGAGAAAGGAATGACAGGTGTTTTTGAGAAAGAACACCAAGGAATGTGTTCCTTTAAGGGAATTATAAAACCCCTATTTCCCCCATCTTGTAATTAATCATAAAATAGAATTACCATGATAAGGCATGTGGACAATGGAAATATATTATTGTTTGAGGTGCCAATAACTAACTGTGGGGGTTGTCACATACCCACTACCTCAATCAACTTTTTCGTTGATTTCTGCAGAATCAGAACCCCCGAATTACCTATGGAGGCCTAGCTCAATCTAACTCTTTCTCTCTCTCCATTCCCATATGATCGCGGGTCATGATCACAGTTCAAATAAACGCAGTGCCTCTTTGTATTTCATGCCTCAGTGCTACAGTGATGTCGAATCGTTCGACTTTGTAACCACCGAATCCTGACAGGCTAGCGACCGACCAATAGGGATGAATCCCTACAGGGTTAGAAAATGGCCAATAGGAAAAAATCCCAACAGGGCTAGAGAACAGCCAATGAGAACAGGCCCCGTTGCACGGTTAAGTGGAGTACAGGTGGTAGAGCGGAAATGCGACACGGTAGTCGACAGGACAGGAGGGGGTTTGCAAGTCTTAATTTCAAGATTTGTTGGCACAGGGAAGCATGCCCCTCGGTGTCCCGAGTACCGAAATGATGAAGTGTCGAATATGCCTCGTTTGGCAATTATCCCCGCCCTAGGCTATGCCTTGGTCAATATGACCTCTTCTCATATGACCACTTTTTTATTTTCGTCGGGATTTATCAAGGCGAGAGCCCGACCTCTTGTCCACGGGACTCCCGAATCCCTCATCCCCAATTTCCTGAAATGAGTAATCTGATGACACGTGGCCTCCCAAGATCGGGCGGCCCAGATCTATCCCGGGGTTTCCACCCTGGAAAGTCTCGAACTCTCGTCACCAGGACTCCCAAGTTCGTGATTCCCGATTTCCTAAAATGGGAAATCTCACAACACGTGGCCTCTGTCATTCGGATGGTTCAGATCTATTTCGAGGTTTTCACCATGGAAAATCCTAAACTCTCGTCACCAAGAATTCTGAGTTCACGATTCCTGATTCCCCGAAATGGGTAATCTCATGACACATGGCCTCCGTCATTCGAACGGTCCAGATCTATCCTGGGGCTTTTGCCCCTATACACTGGGGTTTTAACCCTCGGGTAACTCCTGACAAATCTAATGACTGTCAGGTTTTCCAGCCGAGATCTGACGTCTCAGATTGGTTCCTACCCGTGCATTCTTCCACGACTCCCTTGACGTGGAAAAATCAACGGTCCAGATACTCCCATGGACCTTGGAGATCTACAGTCCTGATTTCTTCGCTGCCCGCGAAGACACAGAAAACAAAGGGGTAAGGCATTTAACACCCACTTACTCCTACCAATCTAACGGTCATGCGTGACCATAGTTTTCCTGATGGAATCTCGTCCGTTGATTAATACCTATCAGGGTTAAGGAACTTAATCCTCCATCTTCTTCTTCCAATTTGATGGCCGTGAGTGACCATAGATCTCCCGACGGGATCTCATCCATCGATTCGATAATTCATCCTTATACTACCATCTTGGGTTTTCAAGAGGATCGTTCCTCCTCGTGTAGGGTTACTAAGGCCTTATGCCTTCACATTCTTTTTCTCGGTTCTTGATGGGATTTTCAAGGAGGGTATCTCTATGGGGAGGTTCACCCAGGGTACTATCTAAGGCAGATAAGGGTATCATCCTCCCGAGAACCAGACGTGAAATCTGAATTAGATCAGTACGCATATAAATAATGATTCATGAGGACATAAGACATACATAGTCTTTCCATACAAATATACAACTACTAGTACTGATCAAAACACCATACATACATTCTTATAATGAAATCATTCACAGTTTCACATCTTATGAGCATAATTATCAGAATACATATATTTCAAGATGCCAAAGGCAAAACACTTATCATAAAGTAACGCCAGAGGTTATGCAACTGCTAATAGGGGTGCTCGTTTCCACCCAACCGTAGGCTCAGCAACTCCCAACGGATTTACCACTAGCCACCCCCGAGCTGAGACCACGATGTTGTGAGACTGTGTCTATGTTTACCAGTGACCAGGAGTGAAGGTTACTCTCCTTCCTCTATGCTATCACTCACTCTGCATATCGCCAGAGTTCTCTTCCTCCCCTCACATCTGCCCCCAATCACTTCTACCCCACGCCTTATCCTCTTGCGAGGTTGCGTGTGGTGTGATTTCCCTCACACTAGTCATTCATGATGGCTCTACGGATGGGTGGTTCACCTCCCCATCCCTCATTAATTCCTGAGGATCCATCTACCTACCAGCCTGCGAGACATTTAATTTGGGGCTAGCGAGCCACTTTTGGTTCTCCAGGCCAGTGAAGTCCAAATACAGTATTAATTCTCAGTGGAAGTTAACACCACCTTTCTAGGTGCCTTCCACCGCCATCGTGGTCTCTTTTTCAGCACATCCCCTCTCAACAGTCCTGCAATATAAATTCATAATATTATTGACATAATACATATTCACATTTCTGAGTTTGCCACAGTTCTTGGCCAGTCTAGTTATTTTTACAAACTGGGGGAAACAGGGTGTTACAATTCCCTCCCCCTTAAAGAAACATCATCCTCGATTTTCTTATCTTTTAACATGAATTGCATGTATAGAAGTAAACAAAATCATATATGCCTGTCTCATGGCATCCTCCATTTCCCATGTAGCCTCATCTGGGCCAAAATGTCTCCACTGCACCTTTACCTGTGAAATGGTTCGGTTCCGGAGCAGGGTTTCCTTTCTATCCAATATGCATTGGGTTTCTGGTACAAGTATGTTTTGAAGATATTCTGAGCACTTTGATTTTTAGGCCTTTCTGAGCCCCATCTGGCTCCTAGATCCAATTCTGGATCACACCTCCCCACTAAATACCTTTTGGTCCTCCAAAAGGTTACAAAATGAACCTTACATATTACATACCGATAAGGACAAACACAAGACACTATGTTGTATAAAAATGATGTTATAACAGGTCATCATTTCAATATGTGTGATTACATTAATGGAAGCAAATACAATGAAGATGTGGCATCCACTTATGGAAGAACCAAGAGGCTGGTTTATTTTATTCATGGTGTTCCTCTTTATTCATTGGTAATGCCTCTTCGTTTGTGAGTACATGTGGAATCCTTTTTTCCTTCTTTGGAAGAAGCTCCAGATTAAGATTCCAACAATTAGCCTTTAAATGTCCAGCCTTGTTGCAATGGGTGCAGTGAGTTTTTGGCATCTAGAATTGTTTGCCCTTCTCTTTCTTCCATTGTGGAGTTGATTCTTTATGTTGTTTCTCCTTCCTAGTCGACATATACTTCCTGTACAAATATTGTCTCTTCCAACACTTTTCCACACAATGCTTGGGTGAATGACAAAAAGTACATGGATACATATTCCACAAGTTTCAGATTACATAATTATTCTTTTTATAAACAAAAAGATAATTGGAAACATCATGACCAGTATACGTTTCTTGTTGATCTTTAGTTTTCTTTGGATATGACTTCCATTCACTATCATCATCATGGAGTGATACACCATCACCTTTCGTGAATCGATCCTGCAATGATTTAGGCTGGTCATATGAAGCATCACTTGCTTTTGATGTTTTGGAACCCATCTTTGAGAATGATCCAATCTCCTATTCTTCAGATCCCAATTCTAAATAATGAGGTATTTCCAAAACCTCAATGGGATTAACGATACCTTGGCCCTAAATTCCAAGCCCCTTTCCTTCATATCCCATCTCGGTTAGCAATTTCAAACCTATACCTCTTGTATGTTTTTCAAATGCACCAAAAGAACCATCTTGATGGGAACAATGCGAAATTGAAGAATGAATTCCACTGTATACCTCAGAGTTGTTTTTTCAATTCACTGTAGAAAGCACTCCCTCCAATTCTTCTTCACTTTTGTTGTTCTTTGAAGCTTTCCATTGAACTGATCTCTTTCGTTCCAAGTAGTCTTCATACAACACTTTCACCATCTACGACATGGAAAAGAGACCTTTTCACATATCCTTCTCATCTTGAGAAAGTCCCCCTTTAGATGTAATTTCCTCAACTGAGATGATCTTTTCCCTAGTAAACATGAAAACTCAAAATCTAACCCTCAACTAGCTCTGATACCACTTGATCCGAAAAGATCTTTAATATGACAATGGTTGAGTTATTATGCATGAGTTATTTTACCATTTAGGAATCTAATGAAAGATGAAGAAACAGAAATACCATATAAACATATACAGATCTAAAATAAATCATGAGAATCAACAAACCATAAACACCAATGTGATAATGGAGTTTGATAATCTTGTCGACGTCTCTGGGCCTTTGTCTCAGTGGGTAAGGCTTTTATTATTTTTGTTCAAATATTTAAAAGTACATCACATCAGTTCCAAAAGGATTACAAACTGATTTGGTCTTGTTCTACCAGATCTCTGTAACCTAACAAAACTGACGACACTGAAATCGGATGAACGGAGCTCCCAGAAATGGCCTCCAAAGATGCTCTCCTCAACAACTTCCCTGCATAAAAATGGCTTTGGCTTGGCAATTATTCAGTATAAATATGTTCTGAACCTCTCTCTTTGGCTTCAATAAGCCCTGGTTTATATAGGCCAAGAGTTGGTAACCATCTCCCAACTTTCCCCCAATATTTGTCCTCAAAAAGGGCCCAAGATCCCCCAATAATGTACTAAATCTCCCAATATCAGGCTAAAATCCATTTAAAAATCATATTACATAGTATAAAACCCTCTTGGTAAAACCATTTGGGGCACAACCTCTTTTTCTCAGGCTCCTAGTCACTTAGGAACCCTCCATGTGCCCCTAGGCTAGCACGCGTGCTGGGCTGGCCCCTTAACTCTCGGCCCTTGGTCGGAGGTCGTGGTCATAATCCCACACCTATACCTCCATGCGTCTGAACTATTTAACACCTGGTCATTTAGCCAATCGTTATTCCCCTTGGTCAGCGGGCTATCCCGGCCGACTGGGGCTAACCCCTTAACCCACGCTAACAACTTACTAGAGGTTTGGGTCTTATGTAAAATCCCATGCGACTGGGGCTAGTCCCCAATGGTTATCCACGTGCTTCATGTCTTAAGTCTTGGGCCTGGGTTATATGTTGTGGTCTGGTGGTAAAACTTGTGTCGAGGGATAACTCCACAAGGGGTTTCACCATAATACATCCACGTCGACGGTTACATGAATATGTGTTGCGATCAGGGGCTAGGGCTAGGCCCCAACCCTTTCTCTGTCTAGAATACCATAAATTTCAATTTAAATATAATTAAACACATTGCTATAGTAAGAAACACTCATGGGAGGGATGGCTAGCCCAACCCTGCTAAGCCTTTGACCTGGAATAGAGGTCACGGGTTCGAAACTTGTAGACTACAAAAAAATTTTCCATAACAATAAACCAACGACCAATAAAGGGGTGCCACATGGCAACACAGGATTACTCCATGTGGAACCTTGACATTCAACATATAAACGCCATGTGTCACAACTGGATTCAACCATCTATTAGAAAACAATGCCCAATCAACACACCACTTCTCTGCCACATCACTGCACAGTTAACTGCCACGTCATCCATACGAATGTACCATGTGTCACCCTTGCAGTGGTGACACGTGTCACTCCCTGATTGGTCCACCTGTACATGTCCATGTCAACATCCATTTTACCTTGCCACATCAGTTGTACATCCATACGGCCTGTAGAGTCAGCTGCCACGTGGCACTATATGGACTGTACAATCAACGTTATTTTTGCCTATTTGGCCAAATGAACAGATCACGATATCTTGGTCATACGACGTCTGTTTGAGCCCGTTAAAGTTGCATTGGGTTTGTAATGTCGAGGCCTACACACACATCCATTTTGAAGAGATTATGAGCACTTTGATTTTAGGCCTTTCTGAGCCCCATCTGGCTCTTGGATCCAATTCTGGATTAGCTGTTGATATTACCAAATTATACAATTGGTGCAAAATGCTTCATTGATTATTTAATCCAAATTTTAAATGGGATTGAATACCCTGGGGTAAAGTCATATATTCTTTCGAAAATGCTTGGTCGGGTTCCAAATTTTCATTTCATGTCCCCAGTACGCTCGCCAAAAATGTTGATTCTTGAATTCATTAGGACCAAAATGAAAACCTCACAAGTATATAAATCCTCTTGCATTTTTATAGAGGTGGTACTCCTTTGTTCAATATTTTTAGAATCTGGGAAATTTATAGAAGTTTGTCAAAGGAAAGTAAAATAGATATAACAGAAAACAAAAAAATGTTTTTCTTTTTATTTTCTTTTAAAAAGAAAGTTCCTGAGAATGGACCAAGAAACACATACATTCATACATTTAAAGAAAATAAACAAAAATTCCTCACATACATCATAGTAGGGCTACAGATTTATGATCACATACAAAAAATAAAATAAAATGATCCCCATGCATAAGAGAACTTTGACAAAGTGATACATGGGAAACTCAAATGAAGATAATGATAGATCAACCTCAAATAATTTATATTCAGAAAAACTGGGTTACAAAGTACAATCAAAATTATTCCCAAAATAACTCTCTTGGAATTTCTAAAAATATATAGTTCAATACATATTATCTCAAATTAAAATGTTTGCCATAATGACTGGGATTGACGCTCTCGTAGACCATAAGTCAAATATTTATAATAATGAAGTTCGTAGAAAGAAGAAAGTTGGTGGTGGAAGACAACAAGACCAGGTAAGAAGAAAAAGGAAATTATCAGTCTTCGGTTAAAACTTTCTATTTAAAGAGGTGGAGTAACTGAATGAAGAGCTTGATAAAGACAGAAAGATGTGATCAATATGAACTTACTATGATGGTATCACATGTTTGTCACTTGCTCATTGATTTCCTTTTATGGATTTCATCGACAGTTGCAGGGACCATCTCAACCGTTCTTTGTCCTTCATCAGTAAGTTTGCCAACAACCTTTTAAAACCATGCCTCAATGTAGCTCCTCATTGGCACCATGTTGATTTCATGATGAATTTTTATATATAGTTCAATACATATTATCTGAAATTAAAATGTATTTTTCATAATGACTGGGATTGACGCTCTCATGGACCATAAATCAAATATTTATAATAATGAAGTTCGTAGAAAGAAGAAAGTTGGTGGTGGAAGACAACAACACCTGGTAAGAAGAAAAAGGAAATTATCAGTCTTCGGTTAAACCTTTCTATTTAAAGAGGTGGAGTAACTGGATGAAGAGCTTGATAAAGACAGAAATATGTGATCAATATGAACTTACTATGATGGTATCGCATGTTTGTCACTTACTCGTTGTTGCCCTTTCATGGCTTTCATTGACAGTTGTAGGAACTGTCTAAACCGTTCTTTGCCCTTCATCGGTAAGTTTGCCAACAATTAAACCACTCCTCTATGTAGATCCTCATTGGCACCACATTGATTTCATGCCAAATTTTATATTGAAGAGCCTGCCTTCCAAGTCCCTTAGATCAATACAAGTATTCTGCAAAGCTTCTTCAATATCTTGATTTTTAATCGAATAATAAACTAGCCAGTTTTCCACATCATCTTCACTATACTCAAGAATGTCATAGAATTTTTCAAATGATAACCCTTCTTGGGGTCTTGAACCTCATTGGTGCTCCCAACTAGAGCTATCTCAGTAAATTTTTTGAATAATTCTTCTCTTCTGGTTATGGCTTGATTGCATGCTTGGACAATAATATTCAGGTTTTTAACATTTTCCTTCCAGCATGAGTTTAGTTGTTTTATCCGGTTCGGAGAAGGGAGGTCCTCCTCTCTTCTTCTCAACTCTGTCATATTGGTAACTTTAAAACCAAATGGTACAACCGTATCAAGGTAAAAACCTTTCTCATTTTTCAAATTTACCTGTAAATATTCATGAAAAGTGTGTGTTGTCGTTCCAAAAGAGACCATGTTCTTTAACATATCCCAAGTCTTAGTAATTAATTCCATTATTTTCTTGATATTCTTCTCCACATAGCCCTGAGCCAATGTGAGAAGTCTTGTCGATCCTTTTAATTTTGTTTCAGGTGTGGTAGGCCCGAAACACATTTTTAGTCTATGTATACTTACTTGTTAGGAGCTCAACATGTCACTGATAGTAATTGAACCTTGGTGGGGAGGATAACAATCATTCCTCCCAACCACTCAAGCTAAACCCAATTGACAATATATTTTTTATATTATAACTCATTAGTTACAACATATATTATATCATATAATATACAATATAACTATTTAGTTGTAATTATAGTTTATGATGATGATTAAGGTTCACTCAGATCAAATTTTGTCTATCCAACCTTAAGAAGGTAAGAGATTAATTAAATTTCTTTACAATTTTAGTTTTTCACTCAAAATGATTTAAGAGAAGCATTCCAAGATCACTATATTTTTTATGAGTAAGAAGCTTAGGGAGGTCATTAATGTAACAAATTGTTTGAAATTGAGATCTAATATGGGTATAGGTTCAACATTCTAAGAGAAAGTGTTTTTCATCTTCAATAAAGATGACATATTATTTATTCCCACAATGTTTTGGGAATTGTCCAATTCCCAATTTCACTATGGAGCTCAAGAGAATTTGTTCTTATTTTAAAAATGTTGGTTTTCTTCTTTACACCAATTAAGACTGAGATATACTTTTGATTTTATAGATTATGCTTGATCACCTCCTTATAGTATCTTAATTTTCTTTAACCCTCTAATTATTTATTACACCACAATTTCTCTTCAAATTTAGATGTAATAATATTTTTAATATTATCCTTATTTTGCAATATGATCTCCTCCTTTATTCCCCGATGATTTAGGCAGTGTTGGTCATCTTTATGCCATCCCTGCTTGAGCTAAATGTGATTTTGGATGGAGTTTAAAGAAATTTTGGGAAGCCTCTTGTCTTCCATGTTATTTAAATTTTTCTTATACATTAGGTACTGTTGATCTAAAAGATGTTTTTATGGTCTTAAGGTCAACCTCACAAGGATATGAATCCCCCTGCATTTTTAGAAAGGTGGTACTCCTCTTTTCATTATAAATTTATAATAAAATATGAAAAGAATCAAATTTTGTAAAAGATAACATTCTTATTCAAAAATAGTATCTCAAATAGGGACCAAATATATTTCAAAAATAAGACAAATATATACAATACTTACAATGTGGATAAAGCAAATAAGTATGATAAGTGAAAGGTTGACATTTTCATCACAACATTCATCAAGAAAGTAAAATATAACCACAATAAATAGAGACAAGAAATATGGACCGCAAAAAT
>ML781667.1:757325-772985 GCA_009831015.1 Picea engelmannii
TCATGTCATCTATCATAACGCATCATCATCAAGGATAAATGTTTTATCATCATAAAAGTCCAGATCACTTGCGAGCAAGTGTCCTCAAAGAATGAGTTTTCTCAGTGCACCAAAGCGGGATATTACATACACCCCCTCTTGGTCTAAACTTCATCCCGAAGTTTCTCAGTATAAATGCTGAAATAAATGTATCACAGGATCATAACTCAATCTATCAAACAAAAATGGAAACTGCTGGCGCATATCATATGCGTCGTCCCAGGTCGTCGAGTGCGGACTATAAATGTCCCACTGGACCTTGACCTGATCTACCATTCGATGTCGTAACTGTCAAATGCGATGATCTAAAATGCAGACTGGATCAGCCGTGAGCGCTCCCTCATCCGATACCTGTAAGGAACTCATGTCAATCATGTGTGTAGGATCACTAATATGATGTCTCAAAACAGATACATGAAAAACATCGTGCATACGTCTCAAAGAATCAGGCAAGGCCAGTCGATAGGCCATGGGCCCCTTTCTCTCCAAAATCTCGAAAGGTCCCATGAACCTAGGAGAGAGTTTAGCTCCCTTTCCAAACTTGATCGAACTCTTATGCGGTTTAACCCACAAGAAGACTCGATCGTCGACCTTGTAACTATAGTCGACTTGGTGCGCATCGGCATAACTCTTCTGTCGATCCTGCGCTTCCTTAATCCTTTGTCTTATGGTTTACATTTTCTCTTCCATTTCTTGGATCACTTCTGGTCCCACCAGGACCCTATCGTCAAGCCAATCCCAACTCAAGGGCATCCGACACGGTCGCCCATAAAGAAAATCAAAGGCGTCATCTTAATGGTGCTCTGGTAACTGTTGTTGTAAGCAAACTCTACTAGAGGCAAGAATTCCTCCCAACTCTTTTGTTGGTCCATCACGTACATGCGCAACAAGTCTTCCAAGGTTTGGTTCGTTCATTTGGTCTGCCCGTCAGTCTCTGGGTGATACGCAGTACTGAAATTAAGTTGGGTTCCCAAGGCCTCTTGGAAACTCATCCAAAATCGTCCAGTAAACATCGATCATTGATCGGATATAATCTTTTTAGGCACGCCATGCAGCCTCACAATCTCACTGATGAAAACTCTTTCTATGTCAGGTGCCTGATATGTCGTACGCATAGGAATAAAGTGATAACTCTTCATCAGAGTGTCTACTACTACAAAAATCGAGTCGTGTCTCCTTGTCGTTAGTGGCAATCCAACAATAAAATCCATCGAAATAACTTCCCATTTCGATTCCGAAATGGCATGTGGTTGAAGTAATCCTGCCAGGTGTCTATGTTCAGCCCCTACCCGTTGACACTCTAGACATCTAGCCACAAAGTTGACTATGTCGGCCTTCATTCCCTTTCAGAAGAATAAGGGTTTAAGGTTTGCCCTCATCTTCGTGACTCCTAGGTGAGCCATGTAAACTGCTCTATGAGCCTCACTCGGGATCAACATCCTCAACTCGTTGTTTGGTGGTACGTAAATCCGACCTCTAAACCTCAATAACCCATCGCTATCAAAAGAAAATCCCTCATATCGTGGTACCATCATGGTGTTTTTTCTGATAAAACCCTCGACCTCCTTGTACCAGTCATCATCACGCTGTAAAGTGAGAATCTTCTCACGTAGATTCGTCTGAAGAGGCAACACTGAAAAGATGCATGGTCTCCAACTCAAAGCATCAGCCACTCAGTTCATTGTTCCCTTTATGTAAGTAATCTCGAAGTCGTACTCACTAAGCAATTCCGACTAATGTCGTTGTCGCGCGTTCAGGTCGCTTTGCGTAAAAATGTGTTGTAGTCCACAATGATCAGTCCTTAATTCAAATTTTTGTCCAACAAGGTAGTGTCTCCAAACCTTCAAGTCATATACGATGGCTAATAACTCCAAATCATGCGTTGCGTAGTTCTTTTCATGCCTTCTTAGTTTCCTCAAAATGTAAGCAATCACTCGTCCATCTTGCATCAAGACTCCACCTAAACCTTCCTTGTATGCGCCAGTGCATACCAAGAAGTCTGCGTCCATGTCAGGGACCTTTAGTATCGGCATTGTTGTCAACCTCTCTTTAAGCCGTCGAAATGCTTCCGCACATTTCTCGGTCCAAACTAACTTCTTGTTTTTCTTCTGCAATTCCATGATCGGATTTGCTATCTTCAAAAATCCCTCGACAAACCGTCGATAGCATCCTACTAAACCCATAAAGCTACGCACTTTTGTGACATTCGTCAGCATAGGCCATTCCATAATAGCCTCAACCTTGGCTGGATCCATGGCGATACCTTCACTGGAGATGACATGCCCTAAGTAGTGAATCCTCGATTGGTAAAAAGAGCATTTGGACAACTTCTCATACAATTGGTGCTCTCGTAGACACTGTAGTACCAAGCGCAAGTGCTTGTCATTCTCCTCTGTCGTCTGAGAGTAGATCAAGATATCGTCTATGAATAATTGGACGAACTTGTTCAAGTACTCGAGGAACACCTCGTTCATTAAACTCATGAATACCCCTGGGGCATTTGTCAGTCCAAATAGTAAAACAGTAAACTCGTAATGTCCAAATCTCATCTTAAAGGCGGTCTTAGGGATGTCATCCTCCTTGATCCATAACTGGTGATACCCTGATCACAAATCGATCTTGGAGAACACCGTCGCACCCTTCATTTGATCGAACAGATCATCAATTCTTAGTAAGGGATATTGATTCTTGATCGTAGCCTTGTTCAGTTGAAGGTAGTCAATGCAAAGCCTCCATGATCCATCCTTCTTTCATATGAAAATAACCGGTGCACCCCACGGTGACACACTAGGACGTATCAATCCCAGGTCCAGCAACTCCTTCAGTTGCATTTTCAACTCTTGCAACTCCAGGGTCGACATCCGATAAGGCGTTCTTGCTATCAGTTCGGTCCCCGGTTTCAAGTCTATGGTAAACTCTAGTTCCCTTTCCGGTGGCATCCCAGGAAACTCCTCTGGAAATACGTCCACAAACTCCTTCACTACCGAAAGGTGTTCTAGACTTTCTGCTACTCCCTTTTCATTCAGCGCGAGGATCGCATAAATCTTGCACCCCTTGAGCATACTCTTTCATAACTGTAAGGAAGAGACGAAACTCAGGGATTCTTCTTGGTTCCATCCTACTATCACACGTCTATGTCCTTCATCATCGATCAAGCTCAACCATTTCGTCTTACAGTTGAGTATCGCCTCATGCGATTCCAACCAATCCATACTAATCATGACGTCATAAGATCCTAAGATCGTGACGTACAAGTTGACCCTCGTGAAAAACTCTCCCAGGTTAAGGGCACAGCCTGTAACCTTTCCTCCAACCTTCTGTTTGGCTCCTGAAGCCATCTCTTCGAAGCTAAACTCGTCCTGTTCAACTGCCTTTACCTTAATCCTTTTTAGCGCTGCACCAGAAATAAAACTCTCAGTAGCACCTGGGTCTATCAAAATACTAAGGGTCTGGTTAGCGACAATACCTGTCGTCTCGAGTACAGTCGACTGGTGCTCTGCCTGGTGGTTATTCACTGCCACATGAATCCGATGGGCCTTGCCCATATCTCCCACTGTAGTGGGTTTGGTTGATCTGGACGCTCCGGTCCTCTCCATAGGGCAGTCACGCTAGTAGTGTGGCTCCAAACACGTCGAACACCCCTTCTTCGGCCCTGTATTCCTAGTACTCAAAGTAGAAGATGACGGCCCACCGGCCTAGAACCCAGGTTTGTTCTGCTGAACAAGCCTAAATTGTTGCTGCTGTGGGCAACGCTGCGGCTGATGCTATGGTCCCCAATAAGGTGCCCGCTACTGAGGCAGTGGTCATCGGGTTGTAGTGAAAGTGGATCCTCTCTGGAAGCCACGATATCCCGTCATATGTCTCGTTGGTGTCTAATGCTGCGGTGTACCAGATGAACCCTGCCCTGCAGGTCCCATTGGAGTCCTGGTCTGACCCCCACTGATAAGCTCCTTCTCTACTATTAGGGCCTTTTGGACAGTTTCGTGCAAGGTTTGAGGCATCAAGATCCTAACCTTTGCATGCAGGCTGCCGTTAAGGCCAAACAAAAACCCGTTGACCTTGAGCTTCTTAGTGTTAAGGTGTGGAGCATACTGGAGTAGCTCCATAAAATGTGACTCGTACTCGGGCACTGTACGACCTCCCTGTCATAATGCATTGAACTCATTGAGATGATGCTCAATTAATTCCTCTGAAAGGTACCTCTCTCGGAACCGTTCCTCGAACAGTTCCCATGACACGTCTTCAACGACCATGTTCAGCTGCAGCAGGAGTGTCTTCCACCATAGAAGAGCGCTCCCCTTCAGTTGAAAGACCGCCATGCAGACCTTCATGTTGGAGGTATAATCGCAAAGTGTGAAGCACATCTCCATATTCTCAAACCATGCCTTGGCGGCGGTGCCATCCAGGGCACCCTAGAACTCAGGAAATTTAATCTTCTTGAGTTCATGGTGAATGATACCTGTAACGGCCGATGCACGCGATGGAACCTCAGCGGGTGCTGGCGCCCTGGCCTCGTCTCTATCCAATCAGTTGATCAATGCCTCGGACATGTGCTGAAAAGATCTCATCATTCCAACAATGTCTCCAATTGCTATCTGCTCCTGTCCGAGAACCTGCTCGCCTCCCTGGGGGTTAGACCCCTCAGGCATGGATGCTACTGGAGGCGTCATGCCTCCTCCTCTAGCACCCCGTCGTCCGCCTCCACGACATCCTCTAACCATGATTACCTGCACGCACATAATCAACTCGATCAGCAATAGTATAATAAAATCTAATCATGCCAATGAAAGTCGTAGTGAATCCCAAGCCGCGGGTTGAACCGGATCTGATACCATATGTAACAACCTCCTCGTTACAACAACAACTCTGATAACAAGTGCAAATTTTTTTATTTTTTTTTGTTTAAGGTGTGTGCGCTCATGTAAAAAGGAACAGACACACTTGAATCTACATCGCCACCCGTCGACTAACAAGACGCAACCACGATGATCACAACAAGAAGACATAAGGCACACAACAAGTAACTGCAAGCACTAACGCCATACTAGGTTATACACAGTACGAACACAGAAGGAAGAATCCATGGTAGTATATTTTACTATTTCTGCATAAGAAAGTAGGGTGTTTAATCTTAGTTCTCTGCTCCGGAGAGAGAGAAGGTCAGATAGGCTCCTGGCCGACTGCTCAGGTAGAAACTAGTAATCTCCATCAGGTGTGTCGCAAGAGTGGAAACCCTGCCTTTAAAGGGCCTAAGACTCTTGATACAACACATGATTCTTTACACAAAATAATCACACACACATACCTATATACTAGGCTACAAGGAGGTGTCTACATCCCGCCTGACACAAGCAGACTAAGCAAGAAATTAAACAACCAGGTAGAATAATAATTAAAAGAGCAACCACCTCCTCTATAGAAGGTGCAAGAAAAATGACTCAGACAATGATTGACCAAGGTTAAACAAGGCATTAACTATGAATCGAATGGGCAATAACTACAGTCCGACTATTCCATTTAAATTCTACAAATTTTTTGTTTCCCCGATTACCAACTCGTAACAATTGATTGTACTATTTAATGACATTACATGATATGGTTAACAATTCAACAACCTCAACAAAATTATCATAGATATTAACCCAATTATGCTATTGTTAAAAATATAACTCCGTAATTAAATTATCGTCTCAACATCTTATGTTTCCTATACCCTAAAATTATAATAACATTTCCATAACCACATCACCTTCTATGTTGAGTAACCTTGCAAGAATATCAACAATTTCCAAAAGTGACAACTCTAGGTTCAAGTCTAGTTTAACAATGTCCAACTCCTAATTTGACAAGGCTCATCTACTTGCAGCCACTTGCTAAATTAACCTAACCAAATGACCAGTCAGAATGTAACCAATTATCAATTTAAGCAATTTTACTATTATCAACAACTCACTTTTAATGCTAAACATCACTACCAAGATATAAATTTATGTTACCTTTATATTGATAAAAATCATTCCACAGTAATTAAATAATCTTAGCGAAAATTTTATCATCTAGTAAGTAAACACCAGATACCTTGTTAAATCATCATTCTCATGAATTACTGTCCAGTGTTATCATCGAATTAAGAATATAAAATTATATGTAATTGTAAATAAATACAGGGTTATAAACCAGTCTTAATATATATCGAATTAAAAAATGGGGTCTTTTCCCAGCGCTGTCTGATAGTCCTTAAAAGTAAATAAAACCTTTTTCCCCAACGTTGTCTAACAATCCTTCATCCCTCGCTATTAATCTGCATTAATCACTGAGGAACAACATGCATACATACATATATATATATAATAGCCACAACTTAAATATCGTTTGAATAATCAGCCATCTGTCAGCATCTCTTGCCCGCTATCAATGCATAAAGAAGGGCGACGAACGCATTTCAAGATAAGGCAATAATACATCAAGGGAGCATCTAAGGACAAGGAAATTATCGATCACTGGGCAGTCATTGTAAGCAAGTGGCTAGGTGCGAGGTGCAGGGAAAGGATGGGGCCTTTAATAAATTGCGTTGTTGTATAAGAGAGAAAAATATAAGGACTTGGGGCAGGGCAGAACTCGGCAATTATAAACAACTTCAACTGGAAATCACATAAATCATATCCACCATTTAATTTTTGCGATGAATCGGTTGGAATCATTTGTCAATTGTTTAATTTCAGTGCCAGTTTACTTAATAAGCATATACCCTATACCATGGAAACTGTCCCACAATAATCAATAATTCCAACGTCAAGAAAATCCCTGCATAAAGACTGTACATGCTTAATTAATGAAGAATCAATTTATTGATTTCCGCTAGTTAAATAGAAAAAAAGAAATTAATAAAATATCTGGAATTTAACAGATGTCAAGAATTATTAATAATTTCGCCCTGAAAAAGAAACCGCTACTGACCACAAGTCAGGGAAAAATCAATCCCCAAAATAGACTTCATCGCGCAGCAGGGAACAACGAGTTGAATCCACGGCCCACACGCCAGAGAAGATAATGTGCCAGGAAAATACACAGGGGTAAAATGCATGTTTACGCAGAGAGGAAAAACAAAAAAAATGTGCAACAACGCAGAATATTATTGCCCAAAAATACAATAAAAACACCAATGTACTTACCCTCAATTAAATCGCACCAGAATCATAACCACAGCCATAGCCTGAGCCAAGGTGAGAGTACAGAAGCCTATAAATAGAAATGCAGTGCTTTCCGAGGCACATGAATTAAAGAGTTGGTTGCGGTGCCTACTGCAGGGGCCTGGTACGAGATTGAGAGGAAACCGGGTGAATTCTACCGTGTTGAATCAATTGGAAAAAGGATAAAGAAACGTGGTGCCTATAGTGCCAGAAGAGAACGACAACGCCATACACATGAGGGTACTCACTGTAAATCTAGCTGACTGAGGCAATCATGTTCGATTTCATAAATCACTTAATTTCTGTGGGTAAACGTGGAGGAGAATGCCAGGACCTAAAACTAACCACCATTACACTTTATCTAATCTTTGTTGTCAGTTTGTCTGTCTTGTAGACACGGTCCATTTCCGAATAATAACATACCTACATCATGTCATATTGGTTGTCCATACATGCACGGTCTCAGGTGAGCAAGGGCAATTAAAAAGGAAGGTGACAGCCAAGGGGTGGGTGATTTAAAACTAAAGGGGGGTTAGCTAGGCAATTTCACCCCAAGTCCAAGAGGTGCAACCATAAGTGGTTACACTGGCCAGGAGAACAAACAAAAAACAACGCAATATCTAAACAATTTACCGAGGTAACATCACAATGCATCACTATCTAATAACCCAATGTTATGTATACACAACCATGCAATGTAACTAGATCAGTTCTCGTCTAAGAAGGTAGAACTTATACGACAATGATTTAGATGCGAATATACCACATCCGGAACAAAACACAGTGCAAGAGTGACGCAGAAACATAAAGGTTCCAATCAGGAACAAATGAGCCCAGCCAGAACGTTGAGCATAGTGATATTAGGATATCAATTGAACGAAAGAAGCTTAAGAAGAAATCCATCCATTAAAATCATCACACAGATCCCAACATAAATTTCTAAATCTTATACTCTATACAATAAACGAGCGTACCTTTTCCTTGTCGCCCGCTTCGAAGGACGTCTCGTGATCCGTGCCGCTCCTGCTCCACGCCGCTACCACTCTCCGACTGTAGAGACTACACCGGTACCTCCCAGTCAATCGCTAGAGGTACTGTGCTTCCCCCTTAGCCCCCCGAGCCGCAAAGGGGCCACACAAAATCCAGATGGTTAGTCTAGCTTCCCATCTTGCCTCACAAAGCTGAGCTACTACTCCTATCCAAGCTGGAAAATCCCAACTCCTCACAAGAAATCAGTCAAGTCACAAATCTGCCAGCGTAACGTTACGCTTACAACCGATCCCCTTCTTCCTCATCTCCCTTTTCTTTTATAGAGTTTTGAGACCCACCAACTTTCCTAATTCATATTTTAAATTAAGTTTCAATAAAATATTCTAAATGATCTCGTTCGCACAAGTGTCTTCCATCCCCCTCTTTCCTCAAGTAATTATTTTCTTTAATTTATTAATTTACCCATTTCCCTCACCCACCTAGAGTCGCTCCTAAATCTATTCCTAGGTGTTCCTAGATCCCCTTACATGTTTTAAATACTTTCCTAAAGAAACGATGTTACTAAATTAGCTCAAATTAGCAGGTTCTTAATTAGAGATTCCTTACTATGTTGACTTTTCTTTTTACCCTATGTCCCCTTCTTTCCTTTATTATGTTTCCTTTATTACTTAGTTTTCCTATTTTTATTATTCCCTTCTTTTTTTAAAACCAAAAAGGTAAATGCGCTAATTAATATTTTCATTTTATTCTTAAATTCATAACTTTTATACTCCCATACGTTAAATAATTTTATTTCTTCTTTACAAATTAAAACCACGTATTTTAATTAAATTATCCCTCTCTTCACTTTACCCCCCCTAAATTTAAGAAGACTAAAACCATTACTTAAGTGGGGAGTCGTTTTAAGAATTTCTTAAGGCGTTAATGTCTTAGGGCCATCTAGGTTTGTTTCTTCCTCAACATCAATGCGACGTGCCCTTCAGGACACACCATGTGATCCAAGGGTGCCACTCACCTTGGTGGTTTCTTTTGCGCGACGTGCCCTTCAGGATGCACCACATGCTCCAAAGGTTCCACTCGCTTCTTGTGTTTCTTTTGCCCGACGTGCCCTTCAGGATGCACCACATGCTCCAAGGGTGCCACTCGCCAACTTGACTGATTGGTAGACATCTATAACCCCTGGAGTCAACACTCCGCCAGGTGAACTTATGGGAGACTAAGGGCTCTAAGTAATAAGGCCCTTGCCTTATTTCGTGCCCCTTAGAATCATCATGAGCGACTGTCGCAGTCTTCCCTCATGGCATCGTGGATCCTCTCGAACTAGGTAATCGTTAACCTACAGTTCGAGCCACGACGGGAGTGCTAGTCGGCTGTGGCAGGGATGTTGTCCACCCTTCTCCCTCAAGCTCTCTGGAAATCGTGTGTGGCCCCTTTACTCCATATGTGAGTCTGGTCAGAAATCTATCGTCAGCCTGCATCATCAACAATCATGTCAGAACATGTCAACATCATATCATCAAATCAATGAAATATCACAGTACATAAATCGACCCAAATAACACACTCCCTGACTCAATCCAGAGTCCAAGGGTTCCACCGATGCCTCTGCATCCTCAAGGTCTAAAACCCTGCACACTCAATAAAACTGAGTCAATAGCACCTGTCTATGTCAAAGAAGTAAAACATCATGTCATCTATCTTAACGCATCATCATCAAGGATAAATGTTTTATCATCATAAAAGTCCAGATCACTTGCGAGCAAGTGTCCTCAAAGAATATGTTTTCTCAGTGCGCCAAAGTGGGATGTTACACTTCAGGAGGTATGAACCTCTATTGTGACCTACGATGAGATCAGAATACTCCATAAGGAAGCAAAGAAGTGAAGAAAAAACCTAGACAAGTTGTCAGCTGCAGAAATATATTTAATATGAAATTATTATTACCTAGGAGGAGAAGTCGGCCCCAGTGAAACTACCCAGATTACTATAAATACATGGCACTAGTTCTCATTGTTCTCATCTCAGCAATTGCAGAGAGAACTAGATCTGCGCAAGTGCAGTTGCAGCTTATGCGCAAGTTTTTGGGAAGGTGTTCACTAGCCTCTGGGTGGGATTATCTGATCATCTTGGTTTCTATTCTTGCTTGGTGCATTAGCCTCTCTTGGATATTGGATTGCTACTAGGATTCTCTTCTCTATCAAGATCAAGGTGCTCGGAGGGTGGCTTTGGTCTGTGGTTGGGTGACGAGGGTATCGTCAATGGTAAAACGAGCACAATCTTCTATATTCTAACAATTTCTACATCTGCCAATTTGAGTCCTAAATGAAAATGGGAAAGAGGGAAATCTAAAATATTTAGGAAACTAGGAAAAGAGGGAAACATAAGAAGAAAAGGGAAACCCAAGGGAAAAAGCAGAAAGTCAAACTTAGTAAGGTATCTACCATTAAGAACTTTCTAATTTAAAAATGAACTAGCAAAGAGATAATGGGGAAATCCATAAATACCTGTAAGAGAATTTGGGGACACCTAGGAGCGATTATAGGAGTGACTCTAGGTGGGTGAGGGAAATAAGAGAAATTAATTAATTAAAGAAATTAATTTGTGGAGGAATGAAGGGGATGGGTGACACTTGTACGGGGAGGAATTTTTAGGAATTAATTTTTAAAACTTTAATTAAATGAGATTTTAGGAAAGTAAGGGACTTCGAAACTCTATATAATGAAGGGAGGCGAAGGATGAAGGATCATCTTCTGTTTGCATAAAATTAAACTACAAAAATCTCTACTTGACTGACTAAGCCTGTGGGAGTTGGGATACCCATATTGGTGAGGAGTGGTAGCTAGGCCTTGCGAGGCGAGCTGGGAGCTAGTTGAATCTCTGGTTAGCATGTGTGGCCCCTTTGTGGCTCAGGGGCCTAAGGGGGAAGAAGAGTACCCCTAGCATTGGGTAGGAGGTACCGATGAAGTCTCGTTGGTCAGCAAGCGGGAGTTTCATGGAGCGTGCGGGTTGTCCACTTAGAGTGGGCGATCAGGCAACAAGACGCTCTCTTCATCTTGTACGGTAGATTGTTGTAGGATTTATGCGTGGATCTGCATTTTTATTTGGGTAAGTGAAATGATTTTCTAGATTGTTGACTGAAATTTTTCTTAGCCTAGCTCGATGATTGATTGACTCCCATGGCCTTCATTTCCTCGCATGTCTTGACCACCTTGAGGTGTTTTGATTGTGACCTTTGTGGTTGTTTTGCCTTCGTCCCTAGCTCACTAGTCCTTGCCTGAGCAGTCGGCTAGGAGCCTGATCTATGGTCATCGCCTCAGCATTAATAGATCTATGGATCTCAACGCCCTACTTTTTTGTGCGAGGATGATGAGCGAAGGATGAACCTGCTAGCCGTCTACCCTTTGTGTTTGTCCTTGGATGAAGGTTCGTCTTTCTCCTTGATGCGTTTAAATAACCTTGAAATTTTGATTGATGGCGAAGTTTCTTTAACTATGCATTTCTTAATCGCCAGATAAGTTTATCTCTGTGTTTTTATATATTGTTGGATGAATTGGCACTTTGTTTCATTACCTCCTTCGCAACTTAAATCTGTGTTTGTTTTATTGTTGGCCTTTTTCTCTACGAATTTATCCCTACACATTAATATTTGATGAATTTTAGCATGACCTTTTTCCCATTCGATTGACTTCTTGCAAATTATTCTAGACTGTGTTTTTTTGGGTGTTGGGCTAGAGATATTACCTTAGACTCTCTGCAAATTTTGATTGCTAACTTACCTATGGAATGCATTTCCGAGGCGTTTGTTCCCACTATTGGGAATGCGTTTTTGGTAAAAGGTCAACTTTAGAAAAGCGATTTCACTTTGCATAACTATCCCTTCTAATGGTGTTCTCGCTTAGCTTATTCATTACTTTTAAAAGAGAATTCACTCTGCTTATTAACCCTTTGGGCGATTTCTCTCTGCATGTTCATCACTTTATTATGTCGATTTATCTATGTGTATCATCCCTTTTTATTGGCGTTTTCTCTCTACATGTTCACCATTTTACAATGGCAAATTCACTCTACGTTTCTATCACGTTTAATGGCAAAATTTACTCTGCACTTGTCATGGCGTTTTCATTGTAGATGGTAGCATTTTCCTTCCTTCCTAGGTATTGGTGGATGTTCATATTATAGACTGTGTCTTCCTATTGAATGCCCAGGTTTTTGACATTTATTAGTGACTAATGGTTGCTATAGTTTAATATAGAACTGAGTTTAAATTGCTTGACAGATTTTGTTGTTACACGCCCCCAATTGTTTGCTAATAAAATCGGTTATTGTTTCGTTGCCTTGATGGACCTCGACTTGCCTTGAATGTGGGACTGAAATTTCATTAATTACCCATGTTTTTCCCCTTTCCATTTTTATCAACAGTGGCCCTAGACTGTATATCTTACCTGCGCATTCATCTGTGTAGACCAGAGGATTTACCCTCTGTTCTGAGGTGAATATTCTACCACGAATTTAATTCTAGCCAACGCATTATATTTACTGGAAAATACGATTTATTTGATATCATTTACTTCTTAAATGAACATGGAGTTTCTTAACGACATCGCTAATGTATTCCTGACAATGCTATGGTAATTAATGACTTTACGAATTTTAATGATGGTAGTTATAATAAAGTCTTAAGATGGCATGTTGACAACAAATCCTCACTGTAAGAGGGACTGCGATTTACCCTTATTGCTTGACGTTTTCCATTTAATACCTGCATTTTCTTTAATTTGATGTTTCTCGTCTTTATTTGTGTTTCTTTAAGACTGCACTTCCTTACCTTCCATTCGTTGCCTGCATCCATTTTTGATGGAGTTAATTTCTGGCCAACTTACTTTTCTTGGCGAGTACATGAACCAATTTCCAATTGTCTTCTTGCATCGTTAATATCAACTCTTTAGCTGACATGTGTAGAGGGATGACTTGCTTTACATTGCTTTTGATTTGGCCTTTTGTAATGGATAGCTTCTCCTTCAAGCGGCCTTAGTTCAGTACATAATTTAAATTGTTGGGACAACCCCTATGCCTAATAGACAACCTTAAATTAACTTAGACCAGACTTGTCAATTAACCTTATTATTGATTTTACCAGACTTGATGGTTAAAGTGATTATTGTTTATAGTGTTAGTAATGACTTATCTAATATGGCTTAATTGATTTCTTTTAGAGTTAATTTAGAGGGTACATTGATGACCCAATTATCTTTTAGACTTGCTCCATTTGATTGCATTTAATGTTAAAACAGATGGTACATTAAGGAATTTTTAGTAAATTAACTTGTCAACTAGTGGGATAATTGAAGCTTGTGCCTTAATTTTGTTAACTTCATCGGTGGGGTAAATTGCTAAACTAGATGGTGTTTAGTGAAAATTTCAGACTTGCCTTTTTAGATCATAATTAATGTTAACTAGATTAGCATGTATTGACTGAATTATAACTTAGACATGTTGATTTGGAGGGTAAGCTATGTTACTTAGATTGATATCTTTGACTAATTTTAGACAGGAGTAAAGGGGATGGGTTGTTGATGAAGACTTGCATTGCCTTGCATCTTCCCTTTTTTTCATCCTCTTGTGTCTCGTCAACCTATTGTTGGGGTATGGGTGTGGTTTCCTCTCAGTATTCAGTTTCTAGCACGTTAGATTTATCTAGATTCCTTGGTCCAGATAGGATGTGTTTCACCAAGGTTAATGATGCATCTATCACCTGGGAACAACATGATTCCTGATGAGGGGATCATGGCGCACCCTGGGGGATAGCGACGAATAATATCTTGACCGAAGTAGGTGCTTTTGTGTGAGTGTTGTCGAGTGTGCGAGTTGCTTTTGGCGCAAGGTTCGAACGCATTTAGGTGTTAGGTTCGCGCACCTTGAGGTCCTAGTCCTTGATCGTCTAGGCCATGATGTCAGGACGAGGATGTTGTCCCTTATCTTGTAGGCGTGGTCGTGTTGTGTTAGGCAGGTAGTCATCCTCCATGTTATTTCTTCTCTTGTTTTCCAGTTGTCCTTGTGCCTGTGTGTGGTGTCATAGTAACCTGTTGCCTGGAATGCATGCTAGCGTTCATCATCAATGGTGTGGTTAAAATTTTGTCATCGTTGCCTTCGTGCCCTTATTTATTCAAAACAAAAAAACAAAATTGGCTTCACCCGTGGCCTTATCGGTGGGGTTGTTACACCAACATATTTTCTTGCAACTTGCAATAAGCTTTATGATCCTTTGTATTTTGTACTTCTTTCTTGGGTGTCCTCTAACTCAACTGCATGTTGAATTGAACTCTAAGGTTCTAGAAACAATGGTCGGTACTAAGGCAACTTCCAATTCTTTTATCCTCTCCTTTAATTATGAATTCTCTTTTTCCATTTTAACTATTTATTTTTTTAATGCCTCTCCAATAGCTCCATCAAAGTATGCAATTTTGGCTGGTTCTAGTCCATCCAAATCAATTGAATATTTCCATCATTTTGATGACCTTTTATTCTTGGTATTCACATTTTCTAGCAACAACTTATAATCTCATGATTGTATGTTGTGTGGTACAGAGTGACAGATTCCTCTTCAAATATTTCGGGATCCTGGGTAATAACATCATAAAAAATTTCTCTCGTTTCTAACAACTTTTGTGCAGACCGACCAGGTTCTTCAATAAGCTCGGCGATGTCCATTGCACGGGGAATTTCCTATACCTCAGGTACATTTAAATCTACTAATGATATAGTTATTTTTCTTTTCACATGAGTGTATGTGATATGTCATTTTTTGATACATTTCCTCAGTGGGTCTTTATCTCCACCGTCGTTTGATCCTCCAAATGATGTTTTTCTAGTCTCCATTCCACTGGTTCTATTCTTCATTCTCAATGGAGTGATTCTTTGTGATGTTTTTGGTGAATTAGAGCTTTGACTTGTCGCTTCCCTATCATGTTGTCTATGTCTTTCGTTTGTACTTTTTATTTCTCTTGCGTCATTTGAAACTTGGTAGGATGCTAGTTCATGGAGAACTAAGTTATATCTATCACCCTCTTGAAACTATTCAATTCTAGTGAAGTGTGAAGAGTACCCTACTAATTCCATACATGCAATAAATTTGTTGTCTCGGTGAAAACCTTCAACAAATTTTTCTTCCTTCAAGCCCAATTGTTCATGGTGTCGTTCCAATTCATTAAGGTCAGTTATGTGCTTAACAATAAAATTCTCAAATTTCCATGGTAGGGGTATGAATTGTTTTTTCCTCTTATCATCGAAGAAGTGGGCCTAAGTCTTGTATTGTCTGCATATTTCTACGACAAAGAGTTTATAATAATAATAATAATAATCTATTTTTAAGGTCACGGCTAAGCCCCACCAAATTGGTGTATGAGACCCCCTTGTTTGTGGGACAAGGGACCCCCTACGCCCA
>ML781667.1:796265-814251 GCA_009831015.1 Picea engelmannii
TGAGCTTCAAGTATATTTATGTTTTTAGAAAATAAAAATACATTGAAAAGCGATATAAATTATTAAAGTGGTCGTTTTAAGTGGGTAGGATATTATATTTATGTGGATGAGTAGGATATTATATTTATGTTTTTAGAAAATAAAAATGCATTGAAAAATCATATAAATTATTGAAAATAACTTAAGAGGGAACATTTAGAAAATAAAAATGCATTGAAAAGTCATAAATTAATGAAAGTGGTCGTTCTAAGTGTGTAGGATATTATAATTATGTGTGTGAGTAGGATATTATATTTATGTTTTTAGAAAACAAAAATGCATTCAAAAGTCATATAAATTATTAAAAATGGCTTAACAGAGGGTTATTGAAATTAAACGTAAGAGTGAACATGGGCATGATTTAAATGGTGAAATTTAAATTATTGATTTAAAAATTCTAATTTTATATGAAAGTAAGCTTGAGAGGGAACATGAGCATGGGTACGGTGAACTATGGAGACAAATTCATTGTCTTCCAAATAAATAACATTAAATTTAATGCAAGGTTTTACCAAAAAGAAGTGAAGGTTTAACCTAAATCTCCTTCCACTATAACAGCAAGGTTCAACCTAAATCTCCTTCCACTATAAAAGCAAGGTTCAACCTAAATCTCTTTCCTCTTATAGTGGAAGGAAATCCAATCAGATTATAGAAAAATATTTGAACTTCAATTTAATTATGTATAGTTTTGGTGTTTTTATTTGTAAAGAATTAATTTAAGAAATTAATATGAAGAGTTTTGATCTAATATAATAATAATAATAATTTATTTTTAAGGTTAAGGTCAAGCCAAACATAAAATTGGTGTATGAGACCTTTTTAGTTGAGCTATTTCACTGGTAAAGTCTACTAAGATATACATACCCTACCTCTCTCTGGATTGGAATTTATCACCTCTTAGGAAGAAATACATATTCTTAACCATTAGGCCCACTATTTACATAAAGAGATTCAATCTCTTATGTAATTAAAAAAACTTTAACAAAGAGATGATATAGTCAATCATTTTTTTTTAATTTTAAAGAGAAATGTTCAATTTTTTTTTTTCGCTTTGGTACAATATACTTCTATTTTTTAGTACACAAAATTACTTCACAATCTTTTTATAATACAAATCCTCCTGCTAAAATAAAAAATTCAAATATTTTACAATACAAACTTTAGTATCCATCGCGTTCCTAATATTTTCGAAATAAATTTGAAAAATCAAAGAGGTGATGACATATCAACTGTTTTACATCACAATTAATTATAGAATATAAATGAAAGATGCAACCAAACCCTAAATGGCATACTTTCCAAGATAAAGTCCCCTAACACATCGGATTTCTAGATAAGTCCGGGGATCCAATCCTCTCTTCGACTACACAACTCAATCAACAAAAATTCATGCAGTACACTCTCTCAACTGCTTCTAAAAATTTCTTTTATATTTGTTTGACGTTGGGATTTACTCTGCATTTCCCTTATCCGTATCCATGACATATCTAAAGTTGGATCGTTCTACTGGAAACCTACGTCTTCCCTTATCCTTTTCAATGACGTCTATATAGTCGAATATTTCCAATGGAAACCTGCAACATGGGGAACCAAGCATGAATTTAATAAAAAACTACACCGTCATACTTATCATCATCTGCCTGAGATTCGAACATGAAAACACGACCCTTGCAATTTGTACAGAATGTGGTGCGTTTGTTTAGAAGGGGGGAATGATATATGGACATTTATTAGTCTAATCCAAGCCAGGTCTCTAGCTAAGAAGGGTTCACAATGACAGGGAGGTGGACATCTTTGCATCAGAGATATTCTGTGAGTGTATGATACAACGTCTCTTTCTCTCTTCTTCTTCCATCTTTATCTTGATCAACATAAGCAGACTTAGGCTTCGATTTATCGCTAATTCCATGTTGGTTGTGGTTCGAATCTTGCAATGACCACGATATTCCCAGTAGAATCCCACGAGTGAGATACTCATTAAACATAAAGCAGGCCAACCCCCAATTGACCAACTTATTTGCATTCACTGATCGTCGAGCCTGTAAGTTGGTGCCTCTGCCAGAGGTTTTGTATAGTGTATGGTCAGGGTGGTCGGCCTCTGAATACCCCTCCTCATCGATGGGGTTGTGGTTGTTTGTGCAGAGAGGAGGATGAGGAGTTTGATATTGTTCCACTACTTTCGTTGTTTTCCATTTTTTCCTTTTCCCTCTTCATCTAGGGGATTTCTTTGCCTGAAGTCCAATTCGTGTTGCCACTACTGCTTTTATTTATCCATATATTTGTTCGAGTGGAGATATTTAAATCGGGGTTGGGGTTTCGAAGTAGCGGCGTAATTCAAACACGCGATTTTAGGATGTGGAAAGAAGATGACAGATAGATCCGGTTCCATGATTGTCAGGAAAAGCGAATGAATGAGAAGAATTGGATTCTTGAGAGGCTAGAGAATGTGCATACAAAGAATAGGGTCGTCACCATTATTTTCCCACAAATACAACAAAGAAATCAATAGCTCTTGGTTCGGCACAGATGTTGCCCGATCTATCAAGGAAAACCCCTCTTACCAAATGACACCAAATTCTCACAACTAACTCGCTTCTTCCTCTGAAAGGAGAATTTCACCTATCCCTCAATATAAATAAACTAGCATACCCCCTAAATAGGCGAATGAGAATGCAAATATAATTACATGCACACATATTTTACTCTGCTAGAAGCAGGAGGAAGTAGATATCTTCGCGGCGAGATCAGGCATCAAATTTGGTTTTGAGTTGTAGGTTTTTAAGGCATATTTTTAATGAAGTCATATGTTGAATCCATATGCCTGACATTGTGTTGTTGGGGTTGCGATTGTGTTGTCGAGGTTAACATTTGGGAAAAAAATCGTTCGATCTTGCTTCAAAGACATTAGGATTATGTTGTTGGGATTGGGCATGAGGGAAATCATGTTTCTGATAGCCTGATCCTGAAGGATCCATTGAAGCTCATCATAGGTATCCTTATCGATTTTACCCATTAGAAAATCTGGCACATCAAGACCATTGAGGCCTTATATATCTCCACAAAGGACCAACCGTGTTCCAATGACAAAACTACATGAATTCTATCCTCACTAGCCTTTCCCTGTTCCCACTGCACATTATTATTGCTATGAACATTATCTTTGAAAGGGTAATTGACAAACATACATGAATCATAGATGCCCACAAACATTATTAATCATATAAAATCCGAGATTCAACATCCTATAAACGATGGACCTTCATCATTATCACTTCATATGATCCATTCTTCTTTACAATGAAGTCAAAACTCTAAACAAATAACAATAACAGATAACCTCAATGAATCACAAAAATCAAAATGAAATCTAAAATGGTGGGTCTTTTGTATGCAGATATACCAACCTTGTATAAGCCCTTACCAAACACACTTAAACATGTCATTCAATCTCAACATCCCTCACATGATCTACATTGGCAATCGTTGGGGCATCTTCTACCATTCATCTCATGGAACATGATCGTATATCAAATCAGGCATAGTCATAGAATTGTCGGTTGCAGCGACCACCAGTCTATTTACTAGAATTTGTCTGGTGTTTCAGGGGTTCTTGGTTACTTGAAAACCCTCTCTTTGTTGAAATTGGTAAATTGTTGTGTTGACTGAGCAAATTGATATTGGGCTTCAGAATTTCATGCTTTGCACTTTTATTTCTATAGTTGAACATGCAAGTGTTATGCTTCATTCACATATAGAGAATTGTCAATTGATAAGCCAAAAAACCATAGGCATGCCCAGAATTTTCAATTTATGAGTGAAATTACCTAGGCCATATCCAAAATCCGTTGTCATCCTTAGCTTCATCTCCCTTTTCTTTTTTATTGTGAAGTAGAATCTTGTAATGTTGTTTCAATCCCTATTGCTACATCAAATGTTGCTCATGGATTTCCGTTAATCTTGTTTTAGCATGCTTGATATTGTAATAAAGAAATGTGACAAGCCCTTCTCGTCTCCTTTTCTTGGCCTAATGGATAAACATACCTGGGACTCAAACTCGCGAAATATCTCCCACTACAAGAAACAATGCCAATGTTGCTAGCATCCCCTTGAAAACCAATGGGAACTTGTTGTTGTTTCTTGTTATCCCATAACGACTATTCAATTAACACTGCAGGATAAGGAATACTCATATAAGAAGAATTATACAAAGGCATGACTAGATTCACAGAAATCGAACATGCACCTACTGTGGGTGAAACATATGGTCGTGCATCTATGTGGTAAGAATAATACTTCATTGGTTTGTAATAGAAACACATTTTCTCAAAACAAATACATATTAGAATAGTGAGAGTTGTTTTATTCCATGTATGGGGTTAGCCAAATCGTGCTAAGATGTTGGAGGAAACATTTACAAACTCTCTGTAGAATATGGACGACACCTGGAGGAGAGACATTTAATAGTAGAAAGATATGGCAATCAATGTATTCTCTGGAACTAGAACAATGATTGGCAGTAGAGAATATTGCCAACTCAAACCTTGAATAATTGATGAGAAATTGGCACTGTTTATTTGACACACTTTTGTCAATAAAAACTATTGGAAATGTGTTTAGATTGTTTGAAATGTGTTTAGAATGGTTTTTTTCACAGAGAGAAGTCATCCAAGACAATCAAAGAACTAAAATGACCATATTAGCCAATGTAACCGTTTCTAAAATATTGGATCAACACCTTTCCAGAGGGAGTAAAACCTGTAGGATAATGGAAATTACTAATGGATGAGATTTTAGAATGCACCGATGATACAATGATGGTTTTTCGTTTTTTTACTTATGTTTCTGAATTATTTAGCATTTATAATTGCTCTCAAAACATTTAAACTAAGTTAAACATAAATCATCGTAAAAAAAAATTATTTATTTTACTGATTCTAATCAAAATCCGCGATAACCTAAGATTTGATGAATGTTTAAGATGAGAAATGGTTTGCCTTGTGATTAATCAAAGAACACAATTTTCTTTTCCGTTATTGTTTTTTTAGAAGGTCAATCCATTTGATTCGGAGACTTTATACATTGACTATGGATATTTTTCCTCGAGGAATCTATACAATGACTCTCAACATGGCCAACTATTGTATTTATTGTAGTTGTATTACATTATATAACTTCGCTCATTATCTAGATTTTGAAATGAAACATCAAAAATATTAAGTGAAAAGGTAAAAATTACAGAGATGGAATTATTGGTTTTGTTTTCTCTCGAGGGATTGATTCATTCCATTCAAATATTTCATTACATAAACTATGGACATACGCCAACTACTTTATTCATTATAGTTGTACTACAATACACAATTGTACTTAGCATATTATCTTGATTTTGAAATGAAACATCTAATGTATAATGTGAAAAGTAAAAATTAAGGATATGGACTAACTCCCAAAGAGTAAAGCAGAAGTCTGATGGCTATATAATATATAAAGAAATATAGGCGAAGTATGTTCATCATGTAAATTTTCTATTTAGAATTGAAATATTAGCGGGACAACTAGGAGGAACCATGCCCATTTATAAAATTTCAAAATATAATCGGTCACATCAAAATTGTGGGAAAAATATATGTTTAGTGTCTATAATTTGTGCGAAGCCACACCAACATATCGAGTAGATTTGGGTAGAATATTACCTAATCAATTATATATAGTGGAGTTGGTCATCTCGCTGAACTATTGTCCATTAGTACCGAGGAATACATGAGAAACTGGATGAACTATTTTCCATTGGTACCGAGGAATACCTGGGCAACTGGGCAAGGAAAGGTAAGGACAAACTACCAGATGGACAAAAAGACAGGTGGAAATAATTCATGTGGTAACTCAACAATATAACCAGGTCAATGGGCAGACTGAAATCATAAATGAGTAATCTTTAACTGTTTTAATCTCTCATTCATGATTCCATAAAAATACTGTGCATGATATTTCATGTTTTCTTGACTTTGTTATGCAAAACACAATTTAATAATTTAAATATTAATAAGATAGAGTAGAATTACAAATTTTAATTTTAATGTTTAAAATTATATATAAATTATTTTGTTTTCTATAAAATTCAATATTTAATAAATTCATATATTATGTTAATATTTATTTATATAATAGATTTATTTAAAAATAGATTTGTTATTTTTTTTCAAAAGTATGTTGAAATTGTAACATACTAATCCTTAGTCATAGACCAACTATCTTCCTAATTAAAAATAATACAGAATCATGATTCAGAGCATGAAAAATCACTTTTCGAGGAAAAAGAGTCATCAAAGCATTCAAGAAACATGACCAAGTACCCATAATTTCCCCGACTTTAGTTACCACAGTACTAAGTGCATTGTTAATGACGTTTTCATATCCTTTTAAAGAGGAACAACATATGTTTTTAATAATATTTTGGAAGTGATAATTCATTTTTTTAAATTCATTGTTTTAAATTTTTAATAAAAAAATATTTTATTTTTCTGAAAACCTTATTATTAATGTATATTTCATTGTTTTAATTTTTTGGAAAAAGATAATTTAGAATAATTTTATATTATTTTTAATATGTATTTATTTGTTTATTTTTTTTAAAAGTAATTATTTTAAATATTTATTGAAATTAGATTTTTTCAATAAATTTAAAATATCATTATAGACATGTATATGTTTTTGTTTTGGTGAAAATGAAGTATCATAGACAAGGAAATCAACCATAAAAAAATTAACAATTTTGATAGTGAAATTTTGAAGTTTAATTGATTTTCATATTACAAATGAATTTGTTAATGTCCATTTTCATTAAAATAAGAATTTCAACACTTTCAATTTGAAATTTGAAAATTTCCACTAAAGTAAATAGAATAAAAAAACATTCCAAAAGCTAGATTTATCTGCTATATACAAATTTTGACTTAACTTATACTCTAAGTGTTATCATTGCACCATTAATATTTACTTTTTTCAAGTGGAAAATTATGCTTTTGTGGATTATACATTTGTGCGAGGGAGTCCTTTAATAATAAGGATGGTGGGTGTCTTAGGAGAAGAAACTATTTCATGATTTTAGCATTTCTCCCCAAAGGGAAGGATTTCATAGTTTTCAAGCATATTCACAAGTCTTTTATAGTAGGATTTCATAGCTCTCAAGCATATTCACAAGGGGTGTCTTTTATATTAGATGGGCTCCCAATGGAGGTGTTTATTTCCTATGGAGCCAAGGATGGGGGATTTATTAATGGAAAGGATGGTTTTATAGTTCTAACATGTCTTTCCAAAAAAGTGATTTCATAGATGTGTTTTGTCTTTATAAAGTGAGTCATTTATTGTAGATAGCGTTAAAGATGGGGCATTATTATAGATGGGATTAATAATATGAAGGATCAATGTTTCCATATTGTTATAGCACCAAGACTATAAAGATACTTATCTAAAAGAATTATTTTATCACTTTGATACATCTTTGTAAATGACATTTATTTTGAACATGACCACAAGTAAAATTAAATTTCACTTAAAAAAGTCTCGGGAATTACACCCTCAATGAATATCTTGACAAACAAATATTCTTAATAATTTATCATCTATTATTATTATAATTATGACTATGACTATAACTATTATTAAATAATATTTTTATATTTCATTTAATTCAAAGTGGTTTTTCCTTGTGAGATTCGAACCTTCTCCATGCTACCACTCTAAAGTTTAATCTTTGATTTTGTTTTCTTAATAAATTATTATTAAGAATAGTTATTATATATAGGTTCACTTATAAGAATAAGATTCAATTACACTTTATCACACAACAACTTTAAGTTAAATTAAATTTAAATTGAAGTGATATTCAATTACAACTTTATAAGTATTTATATTAATTAAATTTGGTCTCAATGGATGAGAACTATCATCATCAACCCCAAATGGGGTGACACCTGGATGTCATGTCACGAGCGATCCTCAACAAATGACCCTTCCCCTATCTTCTCGTTTGGCACCCTGGCGACATTCATTTACTCTTGACTTGCCCCCTCTAGCGATTGTCTCTTCAATGGGCCTCCACCATGATTGTCACTCATGTGAAATTAATGGATCTCCAGATCCTTCTGTGTGTTAAGACCATCATATTCACCAAGAAGACACCTTACCTTTTTATTCATCAAACTTTGCATGCTCTCTAGTTTTTCTACCTCCACTCACCGCTCGTACCTTTCTACAGGTTTCTCTTCATAGTCACGAGGGTCCCCTTCACCTCTATCATCCTTAACCTTCATCTCTACTGGTTCTTACTCATTCCCAGAGAGAGCGCTAGATCACTTCGAGATGGCTCTCTCTCTGTTCTACGTGGTTGAACCCCCTACACTCGTTTTTGACCTTTTTTTTGTTGTGTTTGTCCTTGTCACTCCCAAATGACTAATCGCTCCTCCTCCCCTCCAATCGAAGCTGAAGATTGCAAGCTTGCCTCCACTCTTATGACCACTTCTGCCACTACCACCCATATCCCCAACCCAGAAGAAACCTCTAGATCTATTCCTTCACCCCCTCCTCACTCGGTTTTCATTGATGCTCTAAGATAAATCATCATGGATTTGCGTAGAGATAATGACGAGTAGAAATTTCGCCAAGAATGATGGAAAAACACCTAGAATGGATTTTGGATTCGGGTTTAAAGAACCTTTCACAACGACGCAATGAAGAGGAATTTCTCCAGGAAATAATGGCCTCCAAGTGGTCGGAATCATCCATGCATGACTTCCCCTACAACTCTACCAGCAAGTAATCTATCATGGACTATTTTTTTTTTCTTTTGTAGCTTTTGTCTGGCCTATCAAATTATAAAGAAATCTTTTTTGGTATATTCGTAGGCCTAGAATAGTGTATTCCAGTCTATAATATTTAACTATGTCATCTTGGAGTAGTCACAACAGGATTTTATGGAACTTTTATAACTGGTAGTGGAGTTGGTTTCCTTTTATGGAAGCATCACACCAGTCTCTGGAATATCTTATGTAATTTTTGTTCATGAAAGGTGATACAAACAACTAGCTCACAATAAATATATATATATATATATATATATATATATATATATATATATATATATATATAAATATTAAAATGATGAAAATATTTATATTTGTTTAGATTAGTCAAATAATTAGTATATTAATATTAAAAAATTTATCCACCACAATATACAACCACAATATACAAGACCAAAACATATTATTTTAAAACTCTGTTATCTTATTCTTGTTTTTAAAATAAAATCGTAACTTAAATATCCTACATTTAATTATAGAATTTACGCTAGAATATATATAAAGTTTTCACCAATTAAAAAGTTATTGTAAGAGGTCATCATCAAAATAGTGAACCAACTTCAAATAAAATCATTTCAATTTCAATATCTTTATGATTCCTATTAACAACATTAATATGTCAAATCCCACTAACTTGATTGGTTTAGAAGAGTTTCGTTTGAGGTGATTTTGACATCTTAAATACTTGGACATTCCCATTCGCCCCCTTAGAGGATATGCTAGTTTTTAAGTGATGAACTTACTTTGACGATTGAAATATGTCCAAAACAAAAGTGGCTTATGGAATTGTGAATAAATATTACGGGATTGGTTTTTGATAGAGGTCGTTTCATATCAATAATTTTTTAAGAGACCATTGTGAGAAAATATTTGGTACGAGCATCTTTTGCCCGTATTATTTATTATTTTATGATGTAAACTGTACAAAAGTGGTGAACCTATCACCCATTTAGTTGGTAAAGCAATCTTTTTGCGTGAGATTTGAATTTTTTTTTAGATAATCTCCCATGTAGGAAAGATGTCGATGTATAACATTGTTCGTGGGCTTCTTCATAAGAAAAATATGGCAACAATCATTTGATTTGGTTTTTTAATTTTTTTTTTTTTATTAAAAAATATTGATTTTAATATAATTTTATTTTTATATTTTTTATAGAATAATATGGTTTTTTAATTTAAAAAAATTACAAAATTTTCATATATTTTAAATTATAATCATAAAACATTTATCACAAAAATGTAAATTTTTAATTAAATAAATTAGTTTGAATTTAGTTTTTTTCTTAAATTTATTTTAAATATTTTTATCAACTAAAAATCAATGTTGCATCACTTTCCAAAATGTGGGAATTTTGGGAACGTGGATATGAGTGTTCCACGAAACTAATAGAAGTTTCCCTCAAATTTACATAAAAAGTGAATTTGGGAGCCTCAATAATATACATTAAAATAATTTAAAAAGTATTTTAGATTACAATGTATAGAGAAATTGATACATTTTAAATCTTATTTCAATAAAATTGAAAGTCAATATAGAACAATGTTTCTCCTATTGCAACAACTACACTATTAAAATTACTAATTTATTTTTTTCTAATAATTATATGAATATATTTAACACAATGATTTTAATATCCATAAATACTCTATTAGAAAATGACAAACAAAATTGAAAATAAATATATACAATTTTAACATCTTTTTAAAATTAAACATTACATATATAAACTTTAAACATCTTTGAAAATTTGAAGCATTATTCTTTTTTTATTGGAAAAAACAAAATGGTACTACTCTTCTAATATGAAAATACAATAAAAGTCAGTGATATGGTTGGTTGATATCAACTACAAAGTGGAGCAAATGCTTGTGGTGGATATGGTATTGGTTTATTCCACTTTCATGTTTAGTTTGGGCTTGAAGGAAAACATACATGTATTAAAAGTTTTTCATGTTTAGTTTAGTCTTAGTTTTATAGTGATATTTTGAATAAATATAATGAAAATATTTGTAAGAAATTATGTATTTGTAATAATGGAATAAATATATTTACATTTTAATTTAATATAATTCTAATTTAAAGCTCTTCCTTTAGGAAACTGGTTACAAGCTCTCATTTCTTTGATGTTGAAGCTCTCAAAAAGCTCTCAAGTTCCCAAAATATTTCTCAACGAATTAGGGAGGTTCCCAACAAGTTCCCAAGATCCTAGAAAGTAGGGAACTAGTTTCAAAGATGTAATATTTATATCCATTATACTAGTTTTTTTAACTAATTAAATATTAATAATTCATACTATTTTTTTAATTAATTAAATACTAATAATTCATAATATAGGTAAAAAATATAAAAAATGCAATATGATAATTCAATTTTTATATAATATTTATTTATTTTTTAAGTAAAAAAGTGGGTAGATCCTATTATATCATAAGAAAAAAGAATCATTTGTCCTTAGGATGCCAGCTATTCCACCAAATTAGCAGAAACTGGAATAGTTGGAGGCCTTGGATATCGATGTCCAAAAGAGGCGGTCCGCCATCTGCCTTGCCCATAGGAAACCAAGACAGGTTGCGGCCTATAGTCTGTACATTAACCATGAAGACAAAAATTGAAACTAGATTAAACAGTAAAGAGTCTAAGCTGACTAAACCCCTCACCAGAGCCTAAACATCTCATCATAACCATGACCAGAAGCAATTACTCGTTGGTCCCATAGGTGGCCATGTCGAGGTATTCATCGTGCGATCCATTCCGAGTAGGTAGAGAATAAGGGTGCGCATAAGTCATACATATTTTCTCTGTTTGCGCATTGGATAAAGCCCCGTACAACATGTCTATGCGTTGGCTCATGAGTGTGCCACGGTAGACCTGGCCTTCCATCTAGCTTCTCAGGTCAAACACCAAGTCTAATTGTTTTGGGTGGAAGAAGGTCAACACACTGTTGTTCCAGCACAATCGAGATGGGAGGTGGCACAAAGACCTAGCCACCCTCCTTCGACATGTCGCCCACCTCAGCCTCCATAGCCTCGCTTGTTGTTGCTTCATCATGTTTCTCCACTGTCATGCTCTGTCCCTGTTCTCCTACCTGCTTCCCAAGATCCTTCTCTCGATCAATGGCTCTGAAAGAATTGTAGCTAGCTGAGAGTGAAACATTATGAGAGGTCATATGGAGGTTCTCCTCCGGGAACTCCTCCTCGATTTAGAATATGTAGAACTCCTCCAATTGTGCCTCCATGTTGTTGGTTGCTTGGTGCGCCACAGTGACTGCCTGAGTGTCTTCCTTTGGGAAGATGTTGGGAGGCTATCAATATTCTGGCACTGTGAAAAGAAGAGGCTCTAGAGGCATCTGTATGGGTTCCTCCAGGATGACCTCCTCCACATACGCCATTGGAGGCGACTAGGCCATCCCTTCCCTTTGATTTGTCTGAACTCTCTAAGTGCGGGCCATGGAGAGAGCTCTCTCAATCCTCTGTTGTTTCTTTTGTCTCACTTCTAGGGTGTACCAGGTAGGGCCGTGACATGGCTTCCCCCTCTCCCTTGGCATTGAAATGGAAATTTGAATGGCTAAATTGCAGGGGGTTTTCCAGTGGCCACACCAGAGCACGAAATTACTAACCTAGTGAAAACCAAAAGCCAAATGGAGAGAGTTGAGGCATGTCTGGATGATAACAGGGAGGAGCTACATGACAGGTTCCATTATCGCCCCCAACATTTACTATATTTATCACCGATTTGTTCACGGGAGGGATCAGTCCCATGGCATGAGATTGGTGGTTAAGGTTGGCTCCCATACTTAATAAAGAGGGGATGGGAGATGAAATTCCTTATTTATGGCCTGGCCTGGTCCCATTCGACGTGGTAGTGATGTGTTGCTTGTCACCCCATCCGGTTTTGGGAATTCTATTTTGGATAATTCTTGGAAACGGTCTGAGACATCAGTGTGAGGTGAAGTTTGGGCTTTCTAGTGGATCTGTTCGATCATGGTAGCCATACCTTCATTTTCCAGGAAATCTGCTACATTGTTTGCGTCTCTTTTCATGTGATACAGGATGATGGTAAGGCTAGGCCATATGAGGGATCCAAAATCCTCCAAGAGTCCCGAGAGTCTCCAACTGGGTGAGATTTACAGGGGGTGTTCTCCATGAAGAAATTTTGTTATGAGCTAGATGATGATCTAGGAATCCCCCTCTGCAATGATCTTATTGTAATGATTATCTATTGCAACCTTGATTCCTCTTAGGAGGCTCCATAGCTCAGAAATGTTTTTTTTGTCGCCCATAAATCTTGCTACTAGGTGGAGTGTTTCTCCATTTGAGTTCCTGAGGATTGCCCGAAATCCCTCTATACCTTGATTTCCTTTTGATGCCCCATGGAAATTTATCTTTATGAATCTAATTGGTGGGGGGGTCCAGGTGGTTGGGCTACTAGTGTGGCAACTAGTGATTGTTGTAGTGGGCATGTCAGCCAGGCTGAAGTGCCAGTTTTGAAGGATGGATCGTTCCCCCGGACTGCACTTTAGGTCCTCAGGTGTCCATTATATGCTTCTGATCATTTCTTGGATTAGCTTCATGACTCTTTACCAAGTGGAGGCGAGGGGTGAAGCCTTCGAATGGAAGATCCTTTTATTTATTTCCTTCCAAATTTTCTAGAGGGTGAAGCCCAGAAGGAGCTTCTATATGCGAGAGAGAATTGGGTTTTGATATGAGAGAGAATCCCAATTCTCTATAGTGTCTCTGATGTTGTTTTTGTTTCGATTGGAATGACGTATTATTTGAGACCCCAAATCCCATATCAATTGGCTGTAGTGACAATTGTTAAAAAGGTGTTCCATCATTTCCTCTTGTTGTTGACAAAGGGAGTAGATTGATGGGGCTAAGAAACCCCTCTTTTTAAGATTGTCCCAGGTGAGGATCCAGTTTTGAACTATGATCCATAGGAATATGGAAACTTTAGGCCAAAGTGAGGAATTCCATATTTTTCCCCAGATACTCTCCTTAACGTGGTCTTGATAATTTCCCTACAACTAGTAGGCTTATTTGACCAAAAAATTTCTTGCAGGATAGTTCCCCCATCTGAGAATATTTGGGCCTACCTGATTAGGGATTTTCCTATGGTTTGCGCAGGCTCGCCAGGCTTGGAGATCCGTTTCCCTTGAGAGGTGTAGTTATGGGTGTTCTGTCTTCCAGTTACGCCATGGCAGGTTCCTGTTGGACATTCTCCAAATATTATTGACCCATATAAAGATGTCAAGTTGCAGTGCAAGCCATAGGGGCTTAAGTTCTTCCAGCATGGCTAGAGGCACTTATTGTTGCCATGAATCCTGCTAGAACAATGCATTTTCCTCGTTCCTGATTTCCCAGAAAGCATATTTATGAACTAAATGTTTGTTGTGCCAAGATGTGCTCCAAATATTAGATCCCTGAATTTGGTCATTGAATTTGATTAGTTGGTATTCTTGGGTGGTTGGGGCATACTTTTGTTTTCAGATTTGTGTCCATAGTTTTGTAGGGTGCTTAAGCCATCGCCACCACATTTTAGCTCCCATAACTTGATTGAGTTTTCCAGGGTCACAGAGTCCTAATACCACCAAAGATTTAGGTTTGCAGAGCTTATCCCAACCCACTAAAGCCCACTTCTTGTCAGGTTGGTGTCCATGCCATAAAAAGTTGCATTGTATGTTCTTGATGGCTCGAATAACCGATTTAGGCGCTGCGAGTGATGTGAACAGGTAAGTTGGCAAGGCTTGTAGGATTGACTTGAGGAGCACCTTTCTAGAAGCAATATTAAGAGGTCTGAAGGTTCAGGTTTTGAGCCTATTGAAAATGGAGAGAAGTAGACTATCCAAGGAGATGGAGTGAGCAGGTGCCCCTGTGAGGGGTATGCCAAGATAATTGGATGGAAGGGAACTCTTGGGTATGCCTAGGAGGCAGGATATATGATTTTGTACAATGACCGAGGTGTTGAAGAACTAGAGTTTAGATTTATCAAGGTTGAGGGACATACCTGATGCCTCCGCAAAGTCAGTGAGAATGGAGTTGATTTTGGTGGCTTCTCGAGATGTAGGGGTGTTAAAAAGGAGGGTGTCATAAAGAAATTGGCTATGCGAGGGGGATGGTTGAATGTTGTGTAGGGGGAGGCCTTTGATGGAGCCTTCCAGTAATGTGGCCTTGAGGTAGAATCCAAGTCTTTCCACCATTAAAACGAAGAGGAAGGGAGAGAGGGGGTCTCCTTGATGGATTCCTTTGGTAGGGGAGAAGGGTTGTGAGGGAAATCCATTGACTAGTATGGAAAAAAAGGTTGAATAGGTGAGATTTAAGATCCAGTTCACCCATTATCTATCAAAGCCAAAGGATTCTATAATGGAGCAGATGTACTGCCAACTAATTCTATCGAAATATTTTCAAAGGTCGAGTTTGATGAGCATACCTAGGATCTTGGTTGTTTTCACCTCGTGAGAAAGGTTGAAATTGTCCATGATGTTTCTGCCTTCCATGTATCTAGGTCGTTCTTTGGAGATGAAAAAATTTAGTATTGACTTGAGACGTGTGGCTATCACCTTAGTGATGATTTTGTAGATGACGTTGCATAGGAAAATCAGTCTGTACTTATTGGGATGAGTGACTCTCTCCTCTTTTGGGATGAGGGTGAGGAAAGTGGCATTGAGGGCAGAGAATACTTGGCCTGAGGTTCTAGATTCATCCACAACCTGCCAAACCTCTTCCTTTATCAAGTCCCGGCAGTCATGAGAGAAGTTCGTGGTGAAGCCGTCTCGACTTGGTGCTTTCCCTGGGGGAATTTCTTTGACTGCATGGTCCACTTCTTCTTAGGTGATGGGCCTTATTAAGGCATCATTCTTCTCCAGAGTTACCAACAAGGGTATGTGATTTTTTATTTTCTCAACTACTACCTCCCTGTCATCATTGGTTTCTGTTAGAAGTTCTTTATAGTAGGTCGTTAGTTCCTTGACAATTTTCCTGTGCTCTTGTATGGGGTTGCCTTGAGCATCCTCCAACTGAGTTATTCTATTTATGTATCTGCGATGCACCATTTCTCTATGGAAGAATTTGGTGTTCCTATAACACACCTTTTCTGGCTACCAAGGTTTAAACGCTATTAAAAGAAGACTATAACACCATTTTGCACATAAATCATACAGGTATTATAAATCCCATGCATTTAAAAAAATAAACACATTCTACACAGAGTATTCATATGAGTTACTTCCATAATTAACAATCAATAGCATTTCATACTAATTCATATACACAGCGGAAATCATGATAACATAAGCAATAGAGTCATGCAAAACATGATTAAAACATAATCATATACTTATCTTTTAACAGTGGTAGAATCCACCAACCAAGTGCAGGTCTTCCACGAACCTCCCAGACTTAGATGACACTGCTCATCAGCTCAGCAGTGGGTCACCCCCGAGATGGGACTAAGCTCCACCCCAAGACAAGGAATCCTAGGCTAGGCTGAGGTTACAGGGAAAACAACACACAACCACAAGGAAGGGATTCTCTCCAAGGAACCTCCCACGCTCACTGCCCACAAACCCTCATTCCCCACATGCTTGTTCCACCCCAGGAGTATACACCTTCGCTGTCACCTGGATAGTCCTTCGGCTGCTAATCTCCCTTGCCTTGGGTTACAGGAATAGGCCGGACTGGAAGTCTCTGGGCTCTATGGCAGCTACAAGGTTCCTTCCAGGAGTTATCTTCTTCCTCTGTGCACTCTCTCACCTGAAGGGAGACGCTCACAGGTCCAACAACCTATTCTTCCAACTTCAACCACCTCTCTCACCTGGAGAGAGTGTTGTACAAACTGGCCAACAAGCAATACAGGATCAAACACTACACGTCCACCACAATCCACAGGAATCCAGACACGAACACCCCAAGGCAGCTCCAAATAGGTGCAATAGTATAACCAGGCTTAGCAGGGACAGGACACTTCCGTTTTCTCAATTTGGCAACACGGGATAGACTCACCCTCTGGATTCTCAGGGATGCGTGATGAGTTGTCCACGTAGGGGCTGATTCAAACTCCTTGGTTTAGAACAGAAAAGGGGCGTACCAACTTTCCAGAACAAACATAGAATCTTTCCCAAATCCATGCAGGCTTCTCATTCAGGGAATATACACACCGGTTTTCTCAAAGCCAGACATAGACTTTTCAAATCACATGGATGCATGAAGGTTCTCTGTAGGATTTGGGTTGGTAGTACTATCCAGGGCTTCGTATGCGTTCAAACAATATGGTAGAATGGGGGAGGAACCCTTCTCACGGCTCACCCTGGCCATTTTATTCGCATGCGTCAGGGTTTATACTTGTCACCCATGAAACTGCATGCGTTCCACCAGCACACATCTCCCTTTTATGTTCTCCCCTTACCAAAAACTTAAGATAAAACATAAAATGCACATGTCTTTTGGGATAATATTAAAATATTATTCCCAGGCTTAAGCCCCCTAGGCTCAACACTTAGCCCCTTTTCCCACCTTCCAACCCCTAATTCCTTGCCCACTCTATGGATTCTTAGTCCCCCTTCACTCATTCATCATGGTCGATCTGCACATGGCAGTGTTTATATTTTATTAATTGTTCTGCATGATTACATATACAACAACAAGCTCCTGGCCTTCAACACTTAGGCTCCCTGGCCTAACAAACACATAAGCCTCCAGCTAATAAAAACTTGGCTCACCAGCCTATTAAACATAATTACAATTCATTTCAGAACATGGTTTACAATGGGGCTCGGCCTTGGGGACACTACAATCCCCCTCCCCTTATTTTTGCACTGTCCTCAGTGCAACTTTACACAACATCTGCAAGCTTTTCAAAAATTTTCAAAAAGATGCGGGTACTCTGCCCGCATAACATCTGCATGCTCCCATGTCGCATCCTCAGAACCGTACCTGGTCCACTGGACTTTTACAAGCTCTATAGCTCGATTCCGGAGTTGTTTTCTTTTCCTGTCCAATATGCGCACAGGATGCACTTGCAGGACACCTTCTGGTTCCACCTGAATCACATTCCAATCGATAACATGATTAGCATCAGGTACATATTTCTT
>ML781667.1:814315-842626 GCA_009831015.1 Picea engelmannii
CCTTTCCAGGATCTCAAATGGCCCACAAAATCTTGCTGCCAACTTGGCGCAACTTCCCAACCTCAGGGAACTCCTATTAGTTTTCACTTTCAGGAAAACATGGTCACCCACTTTGAATTCTCTATGGGTTCTGTTACTATCAGTGTAACTTTTCTGCCTGTTTTGGGCAGCTTTTAGATTACGTTTAATTCTTATCATTTTGTCTTCCATCTCTTTGAGTAGCTCAGGCCCAACTACTACTCTGTTAGCTAGATTATCCCAGCTCACTGGAGTGTTGTACTTTCTTCCATAAAGCACTTCAAATGGGCTTATCTTCAATGATGCATGATACCCATTATTGTAGGCAAATTCTACCAAATGCAGGTAGTCTTCCCACCTTGATGGTTTGTCCATCACATACATTCTCATCATGTCTTCTATTACTCTATTCACTCTCTCTCTCTTTCCATCGGATTCGGGATGATACGTTGTGCTAAAGTTCAGAGTCGTTTTGAATCCTTTGAATAGTCCTTTCCAAAAATTTGAAGTGAATTTCTGGTCCCTATCAGACACAATTGTCTTAGGAATTCCATGCAAGCGTGCAACTTCTTTTAGGAAAACGTCAGCAACATCTGTTTCTCTATGGGTGGTTTTCAGTGGAATAAAATGGGCAGCTTTAGTAAGCTTGTCCACCACCACCATGATTGAATCATGCTACTTGCTTGTTCTGGGAAATCCTGTTATAAAATCCATTGTTACCACATCCCATTTCCATTCAGGAATAGGTAAAGGCTGCAGAAACCATGCTGGGTGCCTATGCTCAGCCTTAACCTTCTGGCATTCCATACATCTGGCAATGTATTCAATGATTTCTTTCTTCAAACATGGAAAAACATAATGGATTTTGACTACTGCCATAGTCTTCTAATAACCAGGATGTCCAACATAAGCCACGTTATGCATCTCCTTTAGAATTTCCAGCTTCAATTCTCAGACATTGGGTACATACACTCTGTTTTTATGCAGAAGTAGACCATCAGTTCCCAAGGTGTAACTTTCCTTGGTTTGTGGTCTCTCACGCTGTTGTAGCTTTGCTACAAGACTTTTGTACTGCAAGTCAGTACTTGCAGCTTCCAAAATTATGTCTTTCATCTCAGTCCGGTACATGCTAATGGCTCATGTAATACGTGCACTTTTCTGCTAAGTGCATCAGCCACCTTATTTTATTTCCCTTTGATATGCTTGATATCAAAATCATATTCACACAGAAACTCCAGCCATCTGATTTGCCTGGAATTTAAGGTCGGTTGATCAAATAAATATTTCAGACTGTTATGGTCTTTGCTCAACTCGAATCTCTTGCCCATGAGGTAATGTCTCCATTTCCTCAGGGCGTGGACAATTGCTGCCAGCTCTAAATCGTGAGTGGCATAATTCTTCTCATTCTCCTTCAACTTTCGGGATTCATAACAAACTACAAATCTCTCTTAGTTGAGAACTCCTCCCAGCCCCTCCTTACACGCATGTGTGCACACTACGTAATCCTTATCTGGATCTACAATCTTCAGGATCAGAGCCCTAGTTAATAGTTGCTTCAATCGCTGGAAGATGCTCTCACATTCTTTAGTCCACTGGAACTTCTTCTCCTTCCTTTGCAAGGAAGTGATAGAATGAGTTATCTTTGAGAATCTGGCTATGAACCTCCTATAGTAGCCTACCAAACCCATAAAAGATATAACTTCTACCACATTCCTTGGCATTGGCCATTCTCGACTGGCCTCTACCTTTTCAGGATCCACAACGATCACTTCTTCAGATATAATGTGTCCCAAGTAATGGATCTACCTTTGGTAAAATGAGTACTTGCTAAGTTTTGCGTACAGTTGGTGTTCTCTCAACACCTGCAGCACCATTCTTAGGTGTTGTTCATGTTCTTCCTCTATCTTGGAATACACCAAGATATCGTCTAGGAAGACTATGACAAACTTGTCCAAATAATTTTTGAACACTCCATTCATTAAGCACATGAAAACAGCAGGCACGTTGGATAGCCCAAACGGCACCACCGTGAACTCATAATGGTCGTACCATGTTCTAAAGGTAGTCTTGCTGATGTCCTCATCCTTTATTCTCACTTGATGATATCCTGATCGGAGATCTATTTTCGAAAATATTTTTGCATCCTTCAACTGATAAAAAATATCATCAATCCTTGGCAGAGGATACTTGTTCTTGACAGTGACCTTATTCAACTGTCAAAAATCAATGCACAACCTCAACGTCCCATCTTTCTTCTTCACGAATAGGAATGGGGCTCCCCTAGGTGACACACTAGGGCGAATGTAACCTTTCTTTAGTAGCTCTTCAAGATGCAATTGCAACTCTTTCAGCTATGGCATACTCATTCTATAAGGAGCCTTTGAAACTGGAGCTGCTCTAGGCATCAAATTTATAGAAAAATCAATGTCCCTCTTCGGTGGTAGTTTAGGTACCTCCTGAAATATGTCCTCGAGTTCTTTGAGTACTTCGTGGTATTCCAGATTCAAGACTTCATCTCGGGATGCTTCTTCCACCCGAGATGCAAATAATTGACAGCCTTTCCGGTAACATTTCTTCAGCTGCATGGCTGAGATTTCCCTCACAGCCACGGCTCTAGGAATTCCTTGGAATGTTACCTGATTTCCCTCCTCGTTCAGGCATGTAAACCTCTTGTTGTGGAAATCCAAAAGGGCATGGTGCTGGTCCAACCAGTCCATTCCAATTAAGCAATCATATGAGCCTAAAGGCAGAATGTTCAGTTCATCCTTAGTGCTCATTCCTTTCATGTCCACTGAACAAGACTTAACCAATTCAGTGACCTTCCTCTTGGTCCCTGTGGCCAACTGCACTAACCAAGACTTCTCAAGTTTTATTCTCGTTAGATGCAAACTTTCCACCACTCTAGGATCTACATAACTATGGATAGCCCCTAAATCAATTAAAATAACAAGTGGTCGGTTGTTGATCGTACCTTCCACTTCAATCATGTGCGATTGAAATTATGCTTGCTTGTTGTCCAGGGCTACGTAGATCCTCAGCATTTTGTTGCCCATATCCTCCACTATTTTATCTTGTTGAACAGTATGGACAGTTCTTGCTTTGTCTTTTCTGTGGGGGCAGTCTCTATACCTATGATTCCCTTTACAACCCCAACACTCCATAGGTGGCGGTCTTGGCATCTGCTCACTCCCTTCAACTTTCCTGGGCTCTCTAAAAGATGACTTCCCAAGGAATGTTTCTGAAAAAGGGAGGCATGTTTCCCTTCTGCCTTTGTTCCTTCTTAAACTTCCTCTGATCATTCCAAGCCTTCCGATGGGTAGGCATTTCTCCTTGTTGTTCATACAATCATTTCTCCCTTCTTATTGTTTCTTCCATTGTCTTAGGATCATCATATTGAATGTTGCCACTCATGGAAGGTGGCAGTCCACTTAGATATCTCTGAATCTTGACAGCCTCATCTTTGATGAATGGAACATACTTCAGTAGTTCTAGGAAACTTCGTTCATACTCATCAATAGTCATGATGCCTAGCTTGAGTTTGAAGAACTCCTTCATATTTCTGTCATAGTATCTTTTAGTCAGGTATTTCTTCTCAAAATACCTCTTAAATTCCTTCCAAGTGACCTCTTTCTCTCTAATGTGTTGCACCTGCACAAACTGATCCCACCACATGGATGCTTTTCCTTTCAGTTGGTACATTGCAATTCTTCCTTCTACATGGGCAGAATAATTCTATAGTTAGAAGTATGTCTTCATGCCAAGAAACCATGTCTCAGCATCTTCCTCCTTCTTATGTTCTCCATCGAATATTGGAGGCTTAATCTTGTTCATCTCCCCTTTAAATTCCTTCTTTCCAAATTTTCGATGTTTTCTGGTAGGGGATGGGCTTGAACTACTATGTGTCTTCCTGTCAGAATGTCTTTGGGAGTGACTAAGATGTTGGCTACCACTCCTCGACCTACTTCTTCTCCCATGGGTTCTGCGACTCTCCATCGTACTTGAGTCTCTTCCCTTCTCGAGTTTCTTCTCTATTCTTTCCAGTATCTTAAAAAATTTTAAGTTTAATTCACCCTGCCGATCCCTGACTTTCATGAGCTTTCGACTATCAGCTCGGTGAGCCTTGGCCTCTCTTTGCAATCCTTCAATGATTTTCATTATGTGTCCTTCCTTATCCTTCTCTTTTCCATGCCCATTGGAGTTCAATCCTTCGACTCCCAGGTTGGCATCCTTTCCTTCATGTTCCTCTTCTGTTTCGGGGGTAATCTGCACCTTTCCCCACTCCATACTCAGCGTTGTTTAACTAGAGTCCTGACCTCCGTTGATCTCTGCACATGCACTGTGCAATTAAATTCAAAGTCTGTCAGGCTATTAAACCTTTAGGAACAATCCACAACATTTATAATCCAATACGAACAAGAACGAAAAACATTTTGATTCAAATAAGTTTTCTGATCTCTCGTTCGGTTCTGCAATTTTCATGTTTTTGAAACTTTCATTTTTGGCACTTCGGGATTTCAGGACTTCGGGTTTTGGTCCACGAGGATTTCAGACTTGCTTTCCTTTCCAACCCCCGAATTTTGAAATTCCGACTTACTTTACCCTCTGGGCCCACATAGCATTATGGTCACCCACAAATACAGTGGCACATGGCACGTTAATGAGGGCCCACGTTGCTTTTTAACGACGTCATCTGTTCCACCACTCTCACTTTCTCCATTCCCATGTGATCGCAGGTTATGACCATGGTTCAAATAAATGCAGTGCCTCTTTGTATTTCACGCCTCGACGCTACAGTGATGTCAAACTGTTCGACTTTGCAACCGCCAAACCTCGATAGGGCTAGCGACCGGCCAATAGGGACAAATACCTACAGGGTTAGAAAATGGCCAATGAGAACAGGCCCCATCGCACGGTTAAGTGGAGTACAGGTGGTAGAGGGGAAATGTGGCACGGTAGACAACAGGATAGGAGGGGGCCCCATTTCACACGCCACACTATTTCGGACCCCCCCCCCNGGGGGGTCCGGAATTCACCTGAGCACCATTGATCAAGGTGAATTAACCTCAACCATTCAAGAGTTGCACGTCTGATTCCGGACACCCCCCCACCACTAAAGGTAGAACAAAAAGGAGGCTCTGGAATTAAACCTCGGCCATAGATCTGGGCAGGTGGACTCTGGCCGTCCAGATCTACTCGTTACTTACCTTAATGAACATCCGTGCCCCGACTTAAAGCCAACATCTCTTCCTCACATCGGACGGTCATCATAGACCCTGAGATTCCCTGAAGGAATCTCATCCGTTCATCGGGACTTAGCCACATGCTAACGTCTCAACATTATGGGTCGGGATTTATCAAGGTGAGAGCTTGATTTCTTGTCAACGGAACTCCTAAATCCCCTATCCCCAATTTCCTGAAATGGGTGATCTCTCGACACGTCACCTCCTTAAATCGGTCAGTCTAGATCTATCCCGAGATTTCCACCATGGAAAGTCCTGATCTGTTGTCATTAGGACTCTCGTTCTTGTGATTCCTGATTTCCTGAAATGGGAAATCTCACGACATGTGGCCTCCGTCGTTCGGACGGTCAAGATCTATTTCAGGATTTCGCGCATCGTGATTTCCACACTCCTGTGCAATTCCAAAGGGCTTTAAACCCCGTGCTCACTTTCCATATCTAATGGTCAGGAGGGTTCACCTTCCCTCTCGAATAGATCCTAAAGCTCCTACACTTATGGTGTGGATTCCTCTCTCCGTGTGGACTTATGCCACAATGGTTTTCATTTCGTAACGCTGCTATACCTCCTGAGCTTAAAAACTCGTCAAGTAACTCCTTGACATTTTGGAGCAAACCAGGGTCCGAAATTGGCCTTCCAGACCCAATTTCCCCTCGTATTCTCGGTCCAAAGACCACTCTACTAGCCCATCTAGGCTCAGTGTCGAAACCTTGGCTCTGATACCAAACTATAGCGCACCTTTTCTGGCTATCAAGTTTTAAACGCTATTAAAAGAAGACTATAACACCACTTTGCACATAACTCATATAGGTATTATAAATCCCATGCATTTAAACAAATAAACACATTCTACACAGAGTATTCATATGAGTTACTTCCATAATTAATAATCAATAGCAATTCATACTAATTCATATACACAGCGGAAATCATGATAACATAAGCAGTAGAGTCATGCAAAACATGATTAAAACATACTGAGATACTTATTTTTTAACAATGGTAGAATCCACCAACCAAGTGCAGGTCTTCCACGAACCTCCCATCCTTAGACCACACTGCTCATCAGCTCAGCAGTGGGTTACCCCTGAGTTGGGACTAAGCTCCACCCCAAGACAAGGAATCCTAGGCTAGGCTAAGGTTACAGGGAAAACAACACACAACCACAAGGAAGGGATTCTCTCCAAGGAACCTCCCACGCTCACTGCCCACAGACCCTCATTCCCCACATGCCTATTCCACCCCAGGAGTATACACCTTCTCTGTCACCTGGACAGTCCTTCAACTGCTAATCTCCCTTGCCTTGGGTTACAGGAACAAGCCGGACCAAAAGCCTCCAGGCTATATGGTAGCTACAAGGTTCCTTCCAGGAGTTCTCTCCTTCCTCTGTGCACTCTCTAACCTGGAGGGAGTCGCTCACAGGTCCAACAACCTGTTCTTCCAACTTCAACCACCTCTCTCACCTGGAGAGAGTGTTGTACAAACTGGCCAACAAGACACACAGGATCAAACACTACACATCCACCACAATCCATGGGAATCCAGACACGAACACCCCAGGGCAGCTCCAGACAGGTGCAACAGTATAACCAGGCTTAGTAGGTACAGGACACTTCGATTTTCTCAATTTGGCAACACGGGATAGACTCACCCTATGGATTCTCAGGGATGCATGACGAGTCATCCACGTAGGGGTCGATTCATACTCCCCGGTTTAGAACAGAGAATGGATGTACCAACTTTCCAGAACAAACATAGACTCTTTCCCAAATCCACGCAGGCTTCTAATTCAAGGAATATACACACCGGTTTTCTCAGAGCTAGAAACAGACTTTTCGAATCACAGGGACACATGAAGGTTCTCTGCAGGAGTCGGGTTGGTAGTACTATCCAGGGCTCCGTATGCGTTCAGACAATCGGGTAGAATGGGGGAGAAACCCTTCTCATGGCTCACCCTGGCCATTTTATTCGCATGCGTTAGGGTTGACACTTGTCACCCATGAAACTGCATGCATTCCACCAGCACATATCTCCCTTGTATGTTCTCCCCTTTCCAGAAACTTAAGATAAAACATAAAATGCACATGTCTTTTGGGATAATATTAAAATAAAATTCCCAGGCTTATCCCCTAGGCTCGACACTTAGCCTCTTTTCCCACCCTCCAGCCCCTAATTGATTGCCCACTCTATGGATGCTTAGTCCCCCTTCACTCATTCATCGTGGTCGGTCTGTACATGGTGGTGTTTATATTTTATTAATTGTTCTGCGTGATTACATATACAACAGTAGGCTCCTGGCCTTCAACACTTAGGCTCCCTGGCCTAACAAACACATAAGCCTCCATATTATAAAAACTTGGCTCACCAGCCTATAAAACATAATTACAATTCATTTCAGAACATGGTTTACAACGGGGCTCGACCTTGGGGACACTACAGTTCCTCTTGCGCTATTTGAGCCATTGAACCCTGGATTTCTGATGCCAAAAGATTTCTTCTGGATTTTTTTGTTCTTCTAATTCCTCTTGAAGCTCCTTTTCTTCCTTCATTAATTTTGTGGTCCTAATTCTTGAGATGAAGGGTTTTTTCAGAGCTTCCTATCTGTTTTCAATTTCTTCCATGTGTTGAAATATGTTCCCAAAGGTGGTTTTATTCCAAAGCTTCAGTTGTTGCTTGAAGTTTTTGAGGCACTACTGAAATTTTTTCATGCAAGTGCCATGCTCTATTTCTGCATGGGTCCACCAAGACTTTGCTAGCCGATGAAATTCAAGGTAGGATAGCTAGAATTTCTAAAATCTAAAAGGTTTGAATTCCGGTGTCACTCTTGCATCCAGGCAAAGTGAGACGGGTCAGTGGTCCGAGCCTGCTCTTGGAAGAATGTTGGCCTCTATGGAAGGGTCCTCCACCAATAGGGCTTCCACTACAAGGAAGAAATCTAGCTGGCAAGCAACCTTTTGATGCCCAAATCTTTGATTGGACCAGATGAAAATGCCATTTCGGGCTTCTATATCTACTAGATTAAGATGGTCAATGAGGGTTATGAACTTACCACTGTATTTCTCCATCTGTTTAGTTCTGTCAGTTTTCTCCTCCAGAGTCAGGATCATATTCAAGTCTCCTCCCAACACCCAGTTGGGCTTTCTCAATAACATTCTGATGTGATGTATCCTCCTTAGGAATCTCTCTTCATCCTGTGAGATCTGAGGTCCATAGACATTTGTGATTTTCCCTTCCTTGGTCGACCTTGTGACCGTGAAGTGTGACGTGAGTGTACCTGTAGTAGAGAAGGGCCTATCCATTGTGATAGTATTGGGGTTCCATAAAATTGATAATCCTCTTGACGTGCCAGAGGAATCTGTGTGGAGGGAGTCACAGCCTCTCCAACAATGGTGGAAGATAGTTTATGCTTCTACTCCAACACATTTTTTCTCCTGTAACAGGAGAACATCTGGATTTTCTGCAATGATACAGTCTCAGAGAATCCTCTACTTGGATCTTCCATTGATTCCTCTGATATTCCAGGTTATCATCTTCATCATGATGATTGTGGAGGTGGGTGGAGGTAACCCTTCGAGAGCCTATGGACCTGGCCTGAGTCAAATTTCCTACCTCTTTGATGAGTTGTTGGGCATATTTGCATCCCCCTCTTTTCTTTTTGCATGGAGTGTGCTTTGATTCTGTTCTTGGATATGTGTTTATGCCCATTCGCGTTGTGGATCCAGCTATGGAATCAAAGAAAACTTTATGAACTTTTCTGAGTTTCTCTATAGGGATGGTTTGCAAATATTTATGATTAAGGGATTCCTCTAATTTTTCAAGATCTATGTCCTCCAGATCTTGTTCGTCTAGCTACATCAGGGTGTCCCCATTTTTCCCCACTTTGTCTCCTTGGTGACATTCTTTGCTTTGTGTGGCTATGTGCATAGCTTGGCCTTTTCCTTTCTGTTGGATTTTCTCTTTGTGGGGGTCTTGGATATCTTCATCTTCCTGCAGTTGATTCACAATATCATAGGATTTTTTAGTGGCTATCTTTGGAGCATTGTCTGGATTTTTCTTCCTTGGCGGGTTCCTTTCTTGGCCTGTGACCATGGTCAAGCAATATTTTTGTTTGTTCTCTCCTGCTTTGGGGGCTTAGGAATTGAGGGGGATGTCAGGGAGATGGAATTTTTTTCATCGAAAGGGGTTGTGTTCATAGTTGATTGTTTGGTTCCAATCCTAATCCTAATATTCCATGGTTATTGAACCTGGTAATTCTTTTTATATGTCCATGTATACATAGATCTTGGCATAGGAGGTATATTTTATTTGTTTTGTGGCTTCCGACAATTTTAAATATCTTCCCACAATATTGCATATTCCCGTAAGTATCTCTTCCATCTATAAATCCTATGGAAAGTAGTAGAGGATATTGGAGCCATTGTAAAGTCCTCCTTTTTTGGGCTAAAGCAATCTGTCCAAAATCACAAGAATAGCCCTGTCGAGTTGTAGAAGTATGGCCCATTGTCAAATATTTGTTCCTTGTCTTCTGGATTCTAAAGGATAATCGTGAAGAAGCCTTTGGATCTGAGCTAAACCTCGTAGTCTCCTTTAGGGTTCCACGAATATTTAACCCATCATATTAAATCATGTTATGAAGTCCAAAGCCCCAATAACTTTTCGATTAAGGCATTCTATCTCATGAAATGGGTGTGCTCGCCTACATTGTTAATCTAATGAGATATCTGGGGAGGTTTTCCGACTGGGGAATGCATTTTCTAGGTTCTCATCCACAAGATTTCTTTTGATGACATGTGCTTGGTTCCACATCCATTGCTCTTCTGAGTCCTTGTTTTATAGTTAGGAGCTTCTCTCTTAGGTGCGACGATGGATTAATGTTGGATGGCTTGTCTCTTGTTCCCGCTCTGTCGTTGGTTGTTACATTTTTGTATGAGGTGGGTTGGCCCCCCCTCTGGGGTCATCTTGTCTTCTCAGTCGTAGGGAGTCTTTTCGTACCGACATGAGCCATGCAATAGGTACAACAAAAGGTGGGTCAAAACATGCAAAGGGATGCAGAGGAATCGTTACAGAGCATTAGGGTTTCACCTCAAAAAATGATCAGGGATTTTCAATTTTTATATTTGTCTTTTCCACTGTAGAATTAGTTATGGATTTTAATGCTATCTTTTCTAGAAGTAATTGTGAATTTTAATGTCATCTTTTTCCAGTTATTTTAGAGTACAGATTCTTAATGTTGATTATGTTTCTCTCTTAAGAGTTATTTTAGAGTACAGTTTGTAGTAGTTTCAAATGGTCACTTTTCAAGTAGATATTAATTCATCTATATTCTTTCTTAAAACAAAATGATCAATTGCATGTTTTATGTTGAATTTATAGTCTTTATTTAATTGAAGAATGAACTGATAGGAATGTACAAACAATTCGTTTCCTTTTTATCTTCACAGGTATTGTGTTACAACTCAAAGTTTACTCAATATATTTATTATCTGAGTGTGTTGCCGACATTAGATTAGATTAGGATAGACTAGGATATATTAGAGCTCTAGACCTGCATATACAGTGCTAGTGCCTTGAAGATTATGAGCCCCGGGTTGACAATTTAATGTCAAAATAGATAGCATATATGTCAAAATGGTTGAAATTCTTCCTTACCAAGAATCGTACCACTAGTCGATCCTAGTAAGTTGGGATTCTAAATCAACCATAGACTAAAACCTTTAAGATTTGAAAAATTCTAGACGCAAAGCCTAGACTTTCTGCCAATGATGTCTATGTGGTGGAACAACCAACCAAACATCCATGGCACCCAAATGTATAAATTCCATCATAGGTTGAAATACACTAAGGCTTGTATTAAAAAATCGAGTAAAGAGGTCTTCGACAACATCTAGGAGGAAAGGAGAAAACTCAAAGGGAAAATGGAGGAACTCCAACAAAAAATAATTCTCTAAGTGTTGTCCCAACAATTCCAGTTGGAGGAATCCCAACTTCAATAGGATATCACAGAAAGAGATATCCAGGAAGAGATTTTGATTAGACATAAATATCGGGTTCAATGGTTATAGGAGGGAGAAATAAACACCAAGTTCTTCCAAAAATATCTCCTCTGGCGAAGATGCCAGATCCATATAGTGGCCCTACAAAAGGAATACATAACGATGGTGGAAAAACATTGGGACATAGGAAAAGAGCTAGTGAATCATTACAGGAATTTACTTTCAGAACAAAACAGGGATAGAAGGGAGACAACTCAAAAAATTACCAACTCGATTCCCAACCTAATATCTACAGATAAAAATAGTAGTTTAATCTGTCAGGTAACCATAGAATAAGTAGAATGGGTGTTCAGGGATATGCCATCAAGAAAGGCCCCGGGCCATGAATTCATCCACTCTCTTAAGACAAGCATTCATTCAGGGATGTTGATACAATTGGACTTATAAAAGGCCTATGATAGGATAAATTTTAACTTCCTTCGTGAAATTATGAAATAATGTGGCTTCGATCGAGAATGGATATCCAGGGTATATTCCCTAATATCCATGAATTTATTTTCTATATTTGTTAATGGGTCTCGTTCTTATAACTTCAAAGCCTCGGAAATTAGGTAGGGGGACCCTTTGTCCCCATTTTTGTTCATAATTATTGCAGAAGGATTGGGAAGATATTTCAAGAGGTCCCCAGAAGAAGGGGCCCTACAAGACATTCATATTACCCTCTCCCATGAACCCCTCTATCACCTTCAATTAATGGATGATACCCTCCTAATGGGTGGACCACATTTAGGGAAGAAAGGGCCCTAAAAAGCAACCTAAACTTATTCATGTCATCTTCGGGGATGAAAATTAATGATGAAAAGTATAAAGTGTTCTTCTTCAATACTCTGATTTCAATCCAAAGGAAAATTTCCTGCATTTTTTTATCCCAATGGGTGGGCCTTCTTTCAAATTACCTAGGAATTCCTCTCTTAGAAAAATCTCCCAAAAACCTTGTCTGGCGAGAGCTCCTATTGAAGATTGAGGATCACCTAAACTGTTGGACTCATTGTTTCCTGACCTTTTCAGCTAAGGCTCTCCTCATAAAAATTTTCCTAATGGTCATGCCCCTTTACCTCTTCTCGGTGCTATCAGCCCCAGTAAATATCATGCAACAGTTCAGAGATATCCAAAAGAAGTTTCTTTCGGGAGGAGCAAAAAGGGAGAATAAATGGGCCCTTGTAGCATGGGACACAATTTGTAATCCTAAATCAAGGCGGGGTCTGGAAATAAGGGACCCTCTCACGATAGGTCGATCTTTCGCAACCAACATTTTCTGGTGGTGGAGTAAAATCCCCAAGGCCATATGGGCCAACATATGGACAAAAAGGTATGCCTCAGACATCCAAGACAATGACAAGATTAGGTTGGACGGTATGCGACCAGGTTCTCTTATTTGTAATTATGCATGGAAAAACATTGCAATAGTCTAGACCTAAATATTTTTGGAAATTCATGATGTACACTCGACTTTGTTTTTGGAGGACGTGTGGGAACAATTTCCAGTGTTGCAGGACGAGGAGACCATGCAAGATATTCAAGGAAGAAAAAAAGAGGCATGATGGAATTTGGTCCAACATTATTGGGTGGATCCCCATATCCTAAATTAGATGCATATCAGAAAGTGGAAACCTATAGAAACATGGAAGATAGTTTGGAAAGACTCAATCGGGAAAGACATGGAGTAGACCTTATCCCAGAGGATGGTAACTAGGAAACCAGGCCTAGATATCCTGAGATGGGGCCAAAAAGAGAACATAAATTTCAGCGTAAGGGAAGCTTACCAATAGATGCAAGATATCCTAGATCCAAACCAAAATATAGTCTAGAGAAAAATCTGAAACTCCCATCATTGGCCAAAAGTAACAAATTTTCTATGGATGGTTCTTCACAGGAGATCCTTAACATGGGATAGAATTATAAGAAGTGGATTTGAATGACCCTCCATATGCATGATGTGTTGATAGGAATGTTGATCCAGGTGGATATTGGTGGCCACCCACCTATTCCACTTGGACCCCCACCATTGCTTCTTTCAGTTTTTCAGTTTCTGCACAGTTTACTATTTTTAGCAGTTTTTCGGGTCATGAACTTCCAGAGCTGTTTTGAGGCCTTAAACGACCTTTTTTGGGAAAACAGGGAGCAAAATGGATGTCATATCATTATGTCTCACCCAAAAGTTGTATTCCTTGGATAGATATTTATAACGAGGTATGGAATGCATCAAACGGAGATCATATGCCAAAGTTACGTCCACGGGAAGTTGATGTACCAACTTACCCAAACGGGGCCCATAGTCTTGGCGTTTCATCTCCTAGGGTTAGGTCTTTGGATGATTAGGGTTTTCCATTATTTCCTAATAATAATAGGCCTTCGAGCCTCATTGTAACACAGTTCATAGGCCAGTAGCCGCCACATCTCTTCTCAGAGATAAGCTACCAGCGCCCTAGCTAGTTGATTTCCATTCTATCTGTAAGCATATTTCAGTCATTTGTTATTAATGAAATGAAGTCTTATTTCCGCTGCATCTCTGCATTTATGTGTAATTTTGTATTTCATTTTGTTCCTACATAAACCCGGATCAGTGATATCAGAGCGGTCTTCTCATTCTCGATCCTTCTTTGCATGTCCCCAACGAGGTTGGGGTATAAGGAGTTGGGGCTCAATCTGGTTGAACCTTTGCAAGATCAGCCTCGCAAACCTCGACGTCCGCCCATGGGGGAAGAAAAGAAATATGAGGGAGCAAGAGATCCTATCAAAATGTTGCTTGAGGAGGCCCTTGAGAAACAAAGGAATGCAATGATGGACAACTTTGCCTAGATTCTTCAATGGATTCCCATTAGTGGCGCATCGACATCCAACAACCACTCTAGAGGTGCCAGTCCTTTTAAGGTACAAGTAAACTTTGACATTCCCATATTTGAGGGCCAAATAGATGCAGATGTCATAGATAGATGGTTGAATCTGTTAGAAGGATATTTCTCGGTTCATGACTTTTCCAACTGAGAAAAGATTATTTTTGCACTCCTCAAAGCCGCCCCCCATGTCAAGGACTGGTGGGAAACCTACTCGGAGCAACATGACGAGGGAGAACCCTCTTTGTTCTCGGCTACACCCACTTGGAATTATTTCCGAGATGCCATCAAGGAACAATATTATCCTGTGGGGAGCTATGAGGAAAAATACATACAATGGACTACGTTGCGGCAGTAAAGGGACCAAGATGTGCATGAGATGACGAATCTATTTCATACCCTACGCACAAAGTTGGGTATCAAATATTCAGAGAAACATTTGGTGTTAAAGTACCGCAATTGTCTGCACAGATACATTCAGGAGGAAATGGAGTTCCTCGACATCTCCTCGCTTGGTGTGGCATATCGATATGCTGCCAAGATTGAGCAGAAGTTCAAACAGAAGAGGCGAGACTTTGGGTTTGCAATTCAGAAGCAAGGGAAAGGTACCCCCAAACCGCAGAAAAAAGGAGAAAGCCAAGGCAGGGAAGCCCAAGATAACCCACCAAAGCCACAAGCAAATAAAAACACCATGAAGCCAAAAAAGGACACGAGCAAGTGGTGTGAGTTCCATAAGAGCTCCACTCACAACACAAGTGAGTGTCGGGCCAAGAAGTCACTAGTAGATGAGTTGAAGGCTTTTGAATTGGATGCATGCTCTGACTCTGAATCAGAACCTGACAAGGGGAATGACAGGGGGAAGCATATTATTGATGTAGAGCCCAACGCCACCATTGCCACCACGAAGATCCAGAAGGAGGAAACAGAAGATCCATAGGAGGCAAATCGTCTCTTCCATTCCAAGATGTGGGTAAAGGGTTCCTCGTTGCCGTTCATTGTTGATAGCGGGAGCCAGAAGAACCTCATCTCGGTAGAGGTCGTGAAGCGGCTGGGCTTGCCGACCATAGCACACACACAACCATACACCATCAGGTGGTTGCACCAAGGACGGGACCTCCGCGTCAGTCAACAATGTCACCTTCCCTACCACATCAAGCCCTTCATGGATGAGGTATTATGTGACATTTCTCCTCTTGATGTTTCTGATGTATTATTAGGCCAACCGTACTTGTGGAAGCGACATGTTGTGTATGATTCCAGGCCTCATGTTGTTATTATCACTTTGGTCAATAAGCTATACAGGATACAGGAGTTAGCACTGCCTACCACCATCTCTTTGGTTACTGCAAAACAATGCAGTAAGATCATTTCCAAAACGAGGAAATTTGTTTTCCTGATGATCCGCCCTCAGGAAAAGAGGAAGACTGTGGCCATGACCTCTAGACAGGGCCCCACTACATGAAAACAATAGATGGATAAGTTTGTGGAGGAGTATAAGGACATCTTCACCTCCCCCATAGGGGTGCCTCTACACTGCCAGGTCAAGAACCCCATCAATATGACCCTATTTGCACCACTGCCCAATGGACCCATCTATCCGCGCTCTACCATGGAGAATGAAAAAATCAAGAGGGAGATTTAGGAGCTGTTGCAAAAAGGTCACATCCAGCCGAGTTCATCAGCCTGTGGGAGCCCGATCCTGTTGGTGCAGAAGAAGGATGGGACTTGGAGACTCTGCATTGACTATCGGGCACTAAACAAGATCACTGTTCGGAATAGGTATCCAATCCCACAGATTGATGACCTTCTGGACCAACTCAAGGGGGTGAAATATTTCAGCAAGATCGACTTGAAGTCTGGGTATCACCAGGTACCAATCGAACCCTCTAATGTGTAGAAGACTGCATTCAAATACAAGGAGGGCCTTTTCGAATGGTTGGTCATGCCTTTAGGGTTGACGAATGTCCCTGCAACCTTCATGAGGCTAATGGATGACATCCTGCAGCCATTCACCAACTCATTTGTAGTGGTGTACTTGGATGACATTCTGATCTTCAACCAGACTTGGGAAGAGAACCTCCACCACATTCAACAGGTCCTCCAAACACTGCAACAAGACAAGTTGTGTGCCAATTTGGAGAAATTCACTTTTGGGATGACCCAGGTTCAGTATCTGGGATACATTATTGATGAGTGGGGGGTGCATGTGGATCCATCAAATATCCAATTGATTTGGTATTGGCCAGCACCAACCAGCCTAACAGAGCTCCACAACTTTTTAGGTCTTTCCAATTTCTACCACAGGTTTGTGTTGGGATTCTCTCATATCACTTGGCCCTTGAGTCAAGTCACCAAGGGAGGAGCTAAAGAAAAATTATTTTGGTCTGAATATCAATAGAAGGTGTTTGGGGAGTTGAACCATCGCCTCTTCTCTGCACCAGTGCTCACATTACTAGACTCGCAACAACCATTTGAGATCGAGATAGATGCCTCTGACTATGTTATTGGGGCAGTCCTTTCTCAACATGGGCATCCAGTGGCATATCACAGTGAGACACTTTCTGACACTGTATGGAAGTATCCCACTTATGACAAAGAAATGTATTCCATTGTGAAGGCTTGTCGGAAATGGAAGAATTACATTTTGGGAAAGGAAACAGTCATCCACACAAACCATCGACCCTTGCAGTTCATACAGACACAAGGGAAGTTGCAGAATGATCGCCATTAGAAGTGGTCCACATACCTGCAACAGTTTCATTTGAACATTAAGTACAAAAAAGGCAGCACCAATAATGTTGCATACTGCCTTAGTCGACCACCCATCGTGGCGCTAACCACTATGCTCAACTCTTGTGGGCATGAGACTTCCGATTGGCCACTTCTCTACATAAGTGATCCAGAATTTGGCCACACATACAATACACTCTTGGAGGGTAAGAAAGTTCCAAATTTTCACCTCCAGGATGCCTTTCTTTGTCACCTGGGACACCTTTGTGTTCCTTCAAGCGAGTGTGCCAATATGATTTGGGAGGCACACTACAATTGGGTCGTTGGGAATTTTGGGGTCGAGAAAACCATGGCAGTAATGCAAAAGTATTTCTATTGACCGAACCTTCGACAAGATGTCAGGAAGTACATCAAGTCCTGCACTACTTGTGCCATTGCCAAACCAACCATCAAGAAGCAAGGACTTTATACTCCACTTCCTACCCCTAGTCGACCTTGGGAATCCATCTCTATGGATTAAATGTCAGGCCTTCCTTCTACTAAGCATGGAAATGACTGTGTTTTTGTGGTCGTCGATCGATTCTCGAAGATTTCCATTATGATGGCCTACAAGAAGAATATCACAGCAGAAGCCACTGTTAAACTCTTCTTTGAATGAGTGTGGGTACACTTTGGGATCCCACAGTCTATCATCTTAGATTGGGACAGTAGGTTCCTCATTACATTTTGGTCCAGTCTCTGGTCGATGTTGGACACCAAGCTCACCAATTCCACATCTTTCCATCCGCAAACTGATGGCCAGACAGAGGTCGTCAACCGGATGATCGTACACATTTTGCGCATGTACAATTCAAAGCATCCACGCACATGGGATGAGAGCCTCCCCTATGTACAACACAGCTACAATCGGGCTCTCTATATCTCAACAAACCACAGTGCCTTTCAAGTGGGCTTGGGATTCCAGCCACTATGTCCCATTGACATAGCCATGCCATTTTTGGCTACTCAGGAAGATTCAAGTCATGTCCAGTCTGAGGCTGACAAGGAAAACAACTTCATTGAGCACATTCAGCACATCTGCCAACAGGTTCATGACATCTTGGACAGAGCCAATGCTAAGTACAAGCAGCGACATGATCAACATCGGGTGCCACACAACTTCCAGGTGGGTGACAAAGTGTGGCTTCATTTGCAAAAGGAGCGCCTCACTGGACCCCACTGCAAGCTTCGTCCACTCCAATATGGGTCGTACACCCTCACCAAGGTTGTAGGTGAAAATGCCTTTGAGCTCAGCATTCCACCATTCCTTGGTCTGCACCCAGTGTTCAATGTGGACCACCTTTGGCCCTACTTTCCACCTTTACTGGACACATCCGACATGGCAGAACAACTCACACCAATAGAGTTAAATCCAGACTGCATGGAACAAGCCAGAACTGATCAGCTCATGGATACACAGATCAAGCACACCCAAAAACAAAGGATACTGCTATATCGAGTTGTCAAAGTAGGCCAACTCCTTCACCAAGGCAAGTGGCTTACCAGGGACCAAGTTCAGCAGAAGTTTCCTCATCTCATGGAGGAACTCAACGCAATGGGGACCATTGCTTCCTAAGGGGGGAGGAATGATCCATGTGGATATTGGTGGCCACCCACCTATTCCACTTGGACCCCCACCATTGCTTCTTTCAGTTTTTCAGTTTCTGCACAGTTTACTATTTTTAGTAGTTTTTCGGGTCCTGAACTTCCAGAGCCGTTTTGAGGCCTTAAACGACATTTTTTGGGAAAACGGGTAGCAACATGGATCATATATCTATGTTTCTCACCCAAAAGTTGAATTCCTCGGATAGATCTTTCTAACAAGGTATGGAACGTGTCAAACAAAGATCATATGCCAAAGTTACATCCCCAGGAAGTCGATGTACCAACTTACCCAAACAGGGCCCATAGTCTTGGCGTTTCATCTCCTAGGGTTAGGTATTTGGATGATTAGGGTTTTCCATTGTTTCCCAATAATAATAGGCCTTCGAGCCTCATTGTAACACAGTTCATAGGCTAGTAGCCACCACATCTCTTCTCAGAGATAAGCTACCAGCGCCCTAGCTAGTTGATTTCCATTAATATGTCTATAAGCATATTTCAGTGATTTGTTATTAAAGAAATGAAGTCTTATTTCCGCTACATCTCTACGTTTATGTGTATTTTTGTATTTCATTGTGTTCCTACATAAATCTGGATCAAATGTGAGATGAAAAACCATCTATTAGGTGAATGTCAAATAGCATCAGAACTCTAGGATAGGGGAGATATAACTTTTCAAATAACAGACATAATTTTCCACGGCATCAAAAAAACCCTGGAAGAATGAAGACTAGAACCATTTAGAAACAAAATCCTAAATCGTATCTCGAGTATCTTCCCGGGTTTCATTCTATGGCATACCTGGAAGGAGAGAAATCATGGGATCTTTCGGGGATAGTACAACAATATCGACCAAATGTGGAAGGGAATCAAGGCTAACATATAAGAGATAATCATCTCCTCAGTATGGAAAGAGGAAGATTGGCATCCATCCAGGGTAGAAACAAAGATATTCAAAAAATGGCAGATAAATAAGCCCAGGCCCATGAACAATCAAAATCAAAATACCGATATCAATTCCAAGAGAAAGGATACATGTGAACCTCCTCCTCTCGGATTCATGAAATTGAACAACAACGACACATCTAAAGGTAATCTGGGACAAGAGGGAGCAAGAGGAATATTCAGGGACTCGGTAGGGTCAATCAGGTATGGCTACTCTATCAGATTGGGTCTCAATTCCAACAATGGAGCAGAGAAAAATGCTATACTAATAGGGTTGCATATGGAAAATGAATTAAATTAAAAATCTCTGATAGTGGAGGGGCACTCGCATATACTCATAGAGGGGATAAATAAAATTATAAATGGAACCCACACAGAGAGGGTCTCATAGAATTGGAGATTGGTTTTCGGTTATTCATAGATATCCATAACAGTCAGGGGTATCTTAACCATAGTCCTGATACATGTCAGGAGGAAGTGGAACACAATAGTTTATTACTTGGATAACATGGCGGTCCTACAAAAATCCAGAATAAAAAAGAGGAGGTGGAAATATGTGGGATCGAGTCCTTTAAGGGACACAATAGCTCATTTAGTGGAGGAGGACACCCACCACATCATGGAAGTGAACAATAGGGAGATAGAGACATCGAGGGGGGGGCAGTGGCCCTCACCTCATTCTATATGTCAGATCAAAAAGGGAAGGTATGTGGGGATCAAGACTTAGACCCTATTTCGAGAAAGGTGGCGAAGAAGGGAATTCAATGGCCACAAGTGGGAAGGCATGATGATCGAGAAAGTAAGGTACAAAGATCTATGGATGAGCCAAAAGGTATGATATTTGCAACCAAGATGACGCCAATGGAATCTAGTACCAGTACCATTATTATTATAGTCTCGAGAGAAGAGGATAGGGATTACAAGAGAATGATGAATTTAGTTAAGATGGTTAGGAAAACAGGGCTAATAAGCAACAAGGGAAAGTCTATTAATAGGATATTCCTTCGTAGGACTCGGGCACACAGAAAGGCCAAGTTTGGAGAAATAGGGAAAGAAAACTCAGAGAAGTTGAGGTTTCTGGGGAGATAAAAGAGGCAAGGCCAAGAGAATAGGTTTGAGGTCATATCTGAAACCCTGAGGTGAGGTAGGATCCCCACTCATTCGATATCCAAAGAGAGTTTTTTAAGTCTCTACCCAACTTCCATAGGAGCTAGTATAGAGAGAATTAAGGGGGTGTCAACATACTGGAGAAGAAATAGCAGGAGAAAGATTGGGAGGAGAGAATTGAGTTACAAGACAATTCTTCCAGGGAATAACCATCTAGTGTGGGAAAACCCTACCAGATCGGGGACCCACGGGAAGAAAGACAGAAAAGATGAGATCCAGGAACTCCCCGAGCAGACTCACTCGAAAGAAAGGGAGGAGACATCCATGATGGAGGCCAAGGGTAACTATCATACTCGAAGCAGGGCTTAAGAAAAGTAGATGATGGAGGTGATATAGAGAGAAGTGAACAAAAAGAGAAGGTTGACCATGGAGGCAAAAATCATAGTTGAGTCAAGGGATTGGGTCCATGATTTCGTTCAGTCGCAAACTAGGGAGACCAAATATTTTCGACTGGAGTAAGTATATTGACAAACCAAAGAAATGAGAGCTCAAGCTTTGGTGCAGCAGTAGCAAGAGGTCATCCAAGTGCTTTCCTAGCAGAGACAGGACAATGAATTGCTCAGGAAATGCGTAAGAGTTCTGGAAACAAAATTTGAAATCTTCTACAAAAACAAATTCAGTGTTTCATTTATTGAGCGGGACCATGAGGATAAGAAAGAACGTCCCAAACAAAATAAAAAGGTGGAAATCCCAATGGGGACCCATGGCAATGCCATTGTGATAGAGAATGAGGACCACTTGAGAGGATCAGGCCTGGTCAAGTCCTCATTGCATGTGTCCTGAAAGAGCACCATCTCATGGTGAAGCCTCAATCCAGGAGGGACTTCTCTGTAGTCAAAGCTTGACCAGCTAGAACAGTAAGGTTATGGCATCTCGATGACTCCTTCGAAAGCTATGGGCACTTTCGGATATGGTCCTAATATACTTGTTGTTTGTAATCAAAGGAATTAGTATATGAATTTCTAGGGTCATAGGTGCAGAAATCAAGGGGAAGCTAGGGGGGAAGAGGCCCAGGGATGTTTCGGGAGCTTAGGGCCATATAGGGCTAGGTCCCTTTTGAAATTCTGGAAGACAAGACTACTTTGTGGGAATTTTTGGTTTCCGTTTGGGATGGGACTTTTTGTTGGAATTCTGGAAGACATGAATATTCGGTGGGGATCTCGGGTTGGAAGGACCCCCATAATCGTAGACTATAATTTTATGTATCATTCTAATAGAAATCCATAGTGATTTTTTTTTCTTAAATATATATATATATATATATATATATATATATATATATATATATATATATATATATATATATATATATATATATATATTAATTACAACCTCAGTGGGTCTAATGCTTAAGAACATATGTTTCAATGGTTAAGAACATGTGTTTCCACCTTTAAGCTACATGTTCAAATCTAGAGAGGGGTAAAATATGTACACATCTATAAAGAGGGTCCCTTATCCCACAAACATATAAATTTAATATTATTATTATTATAGTATTAATAATAATTAAAAAAATTTGTATAAAAAAACACAATTATCTCTACCAACTAATTTATTTAAATAATTAAATATCAATCATATTTAATATAATCTAAACTTTGGAAAAAAATTATATTATAGAAATTCAAATATTACAAAACATTTTTTAAGAGATAAATCTAAGAAATATTAAACGAGTGAGATTAAACTAAACTAAGCTTAATATCTTTTTTAAGCACATAACATGGCCTTCGTGTGAGGTTAAACTTAAAAAATATGTAAGATGGCCTCATGTGATGATGATCTCATGTCTTTAAACTACATATTTCTTTATATATCTCAATAAAATAAAGTGTCAATGAAAACATAATTATTTTTATTTTTATTATGACATTTCATCCGAACTAACTAGATATTAATGGTCTAAAAATTCCAAAATAAAAAGCAAATTGAAAAGAAAAAAAAATAAATTTAAATATTATATTTGTTTTAAATTTATTTTTTTTCACATCGTTTTAAATATTATAAAGAAGGCTTTAGTGTTCTAGTAATTATCAATCACATATAATAAATAAAAAATATATATTATTAAAATTTAGATATTATAAAATAATTTTTCAATAAAAATATAATTATTTTTCTTATTATTGTTTTAAATATTATTAAAAACAATATTATAAAGAAGGCTTTAGTGTTCACTAAATTTTTAACGTAGTAATTATCAATCACATATAATAAATGAAATATATATATTATTAAAATTTAGATATTATAAAATGAATTTTCAATGAAAATATAATTATTTTTCTTATTATTATGATGTTGTTTCAATGGAACTAACTAGATATCAATTGTCTAATAATTAAAATTTAGATATTATATGTTTTTTTTTAAATTATATTTGTCATATTGTAATTTAGATATTATATGTTTTTTTTAAATTATATTTGTCATATTGTAAGATGGGAGAGGTTAGAGGACTCTTTAAAAAAGCTAAAGACAAAAGAAAGAGGATTAATTAACTACCCATTAAGATATGCATAACAAATTTAGCCATTAAGAAAGTGAATTAAATAAAATATTTAACCATTAAGGAATAAAATAAAATTTAAATTTAAATAATATTAGAATTTAAGGTTATAAGCAGAGATCTTACCTAAGAAAATGAGGTCCAAAAGGTAGAATAAAATAAACAAAAATAAAGATTAAAAAGAAAAAAAAATAGAAAAAGAGGGGTTAGGGTTAACAAGGAGGCATGAAAATTAGGTAGGAGAAAAGTAATAAATGAAAAAATTAGGTTGCAAAAAATATTATTTGGTAAAAAAAAAAAAAGTGTTTAAAGTTAAAAGATTACAAAATAAATAAATAGAAATTTAAATATTTATTTTTTTAAATTATATTTTTCACATCTTTTAATCAACAAATATAAGAAAGAGATTAGTGTTCACTATTTTTTAACATAGTAATTATCACTAACATGTTTTTTAACTAAAATCTATTTTTATATATTTTTCTTAATAAGATAAATCATTAGTGAAAACATTATTATTATTATTCATTACTTATTAAATTAATTAGATATTAATTATGCACAATATTATTTAAAAATTGAAAAGAAATTAAAAAAGCTTCCTTAGATATGAAATATACACATTATTGGGAACGATGGAAATGTTTAGGAAGCTTGAGAAAACCCTAGCAATGATGAATGAGAGAAGCCCTAGATATGGGAGAGACTAGCTTTCATGCTAATATCCTTCTCTTAGGATATTTAGATACTTAGGAGTTACTTAAGATAAACTTGGTTTAATGTATTGTTAGTAAAGATCAATTGCTTAAAACTTAGTGGTCATATTAGTTAGGGTCATGGAGTTAAGAGCTCAACATTTCACTCATAGCAATTGAACCTTGGTGGGGATGATAACAATCATTCCTCCCAACCACTCAATCTAAACCCAATTGACAATTATATGATATATTATAGCTCATTAGTGACAACATATACTATATCATATAATATATAATATAGCTAGTTAGTTGTAATTATAGTTTATGATGATGATTAAGGTTCACTCAGATCAAATTTTGTCTATCCAACCTTAAGAATGTAAGAGATTAGTTAAATTTCATTACAATTTTATTTTTGCACTCAAAATTATTTAAGAGAAACATTCCAAGATCACCATAGTTTTGATGAGTAAGAAGCTTAGGGAGGTCATTAATGTAACAAATTGTTTGAAATTGAGATCTAATATGGGTATAGGTTGGGCATTCTAAGAGAAAGTGTTTTTCATGTTCAATAAAGATGACATATTATTTCTGCCCACAATGTTTAGGGAATTTTCCAATTCCCAATTTCACTATGGAGCTCATGAGAATTTGTTCTTATTTTCGAAATGTTGATTTTCTTATTTACACCAGTTAAGACTCAGATATACTTTTGATTTTATAGCTTATGCTTGATCGCCTCCTTATAGTATCTTAATTTTCTATTACCCTCTAATTATTTATTATACCACAATTTCTCTTCAAATTTAGATGTAATAATATTTTTAATATTATCCTTATTTTGCAATATGATCTCTTCATTTTTCCCTAATGATTTAGCCATTGTTGGACATCTTTCTGCCATCCCGATTTGAGCTAAATATGATTTTGGATGGAGTTTAAAGAAATTTTGGGAAGCCTCTTGTCTTCGATGTTATTTAAATTGTTATTATATATTAGGTACTCTTGATCTAAAAGATTGTTTTATGGTCTTAAGGTCAACCCCACAAGGATATGAATCCCCATGCATTTTTAGAAAGGTGGTACTCCTCTTTTTATTATAAATTTATAATAAAATATGAAAAGAATCAAATTTTGTAAAAGATAACATTCTTATTCAAAAATAGTATCTGGAATAGGGACGAGATATATTTCAAAAAGAAGACAAATATATACAATACTTACAATGTGGATAAAACAAATAAGTATGATAAGTGAAAGGTTGACATTTCCATCACAACATTCATCAAGACAATAAAAGATAACCACAATAAATAGAGACAAGAAAGATGGACCACATAAATAAAAGAACATTAAATGATCATTACATTAAACACCAAAAATATTATGATGGATTAAACATTTGGAAACTCAAACTTCAAATCAATGTATTTGAGAATAAAATAATGTAGTATCCCAAGTAGTTCTCTCGGAGTATGCAAAATAATATATGTTCTTAAATACAAATTAAATGTCTTTAAATAAAAAGTATGCATTCACCCTTCAAAGATGACTGAGATTCGCTCCTGCTCACCATAAAATGAAAATACCTAGAATAAGAGAGAAAAAAAATCAAGGTTCATCCTTATTTTCACAAAGTATTGGGAAATAAAGGCAATGTGACAAATGACTGTAGAAGAAAAAGACAAAAAAAAAAAGGAAAAATGTTGTTTCTTGACTTACTGTGATGGAAATCACTCACAACCTTTACTTTCTTGCAACTGGTTCCTCTATAGGTGTATGTTGTGGTTGAGGTGGCATAACCACTGTACCGTTTCTTGATTTTCCAGTTCAGTAATTATGATTAACGTCTTTTACAACCACTCCTAAACGTACTCCCTTAAAGGTTCCATGGTAATTTCATGTTAAGTTATAATTTCAAACCATTGATTTTTAGATTCCCTCAAATATATATTTGATTGATGTAATGTATCATCCACTTAATCATTCTTGTTAAAATATTTAACTAACCATTTTTCAACTTCATCTTCAGAAAATTCTATAATTTTGGTAAAACAATTTTCCCAAGCAACTTTCAATGCATTAAGTTGTCCCATTAAATATTATTTTGATAGGATCATGGTATCCATTAATAAATTGGGACCATTCAATTCTTTAGTAAGACTAACAAGTTTTAGAAACAAATCACTCTTTTTATTTCTAAGACATAAATTTCATTTATCATTTCTCTTAATTCTTTGATTCTCCTTAACTAGCATGCATTGATATGTTTCATACGATAAGGAAAATGAATTTTTTATTCTTTCCTTCGGGCTGCATTTAAGCTTGAGACTTTGGCTGAAAATGTATTTACGACGTCCTTGAAAAATCATTCATCATCCTCCAAATCCTTTTGTAAGTATTCTTTGAAATTATGTATTTTGGACGAAAAAATAACAATACTTTGGGAAAGCTCCCTAATTTATTGAATTACATAATTTCTCTTATGTATTGCATCACCAACATATTTAGTTGCATCTTGCAACAAAATTGATGAGCCTTTGTATTTTGTTCTTCTTTCTGGGGTGTCCTCTAACTCAAGTGCATGTTGAATTGAACTCAAAGGTTCTAGAAATAATGGTCCTGGTACCAAGGAAACTTTCATTTCTTTTATCCTCTTCTTTAATTATGAATTCTATTTTTCCATGTTATCAAATGATTTTTTTAATGCCTCTCCAGTAGCTCCATGAAAGTACGAAATTTTGGATGGTGCTATGCCATCCAAATCAATTGAATATTTCCATCATTTCGATGACCTTTTATTCTTGGTATTCACACTTTATAACAACAACTTATAGTCTTTGATCAGGGGATCAAATTTTGCTCAAAAATTCAAAGTGTTCGGAATTGCTTCAAATCAGACGAGAGCATAGGGCTCGTCGTTGTGAACCCAACGCAACTCATTTGGGTTCAAACGGACGTCGGGAGTGAGAGATATTGCATTCTGTTCAAATTTACAAACATGCAAAAAAAGGTTGTTGACTGTACAGTCCGTACAGTCCATACGAATGCTGACATGGTAGGCCATACAGCACGTGGCAGGCCATACGACATGTGGCAGGATGGCATTCGGACAGTTGGCAGGTGACTTGGCATGTTTGGCATCGAATGGAGCGACGACACGTGGCCCAATTAATGGTCGCCACGTGTCATCTATTTATTTGGTTAAAACTTATGTAGTTGGCTGGAGTCGACCCCGCGACCTCCGGGCAGGGGCAATGACTTGGCAAAGAGCCACCAACCGACGTGCCACTGCTTGTTACTTAATATATATATGGCTTGAATTGTATTAAAGTTTGAATGTGCGGGTGGTTTGGGCCGCGACCCGGCTGGGGCTTAGCCCCAACCCTTGGTCACGCGCTATATCATATATGACCCACAACTATGGTGTATGGCACGCATGCGCGGTTAACATTTGTTCCAACGGTTATTACAACGACCACCATTTGGCCTTTGACCATTGGATTTTGAAACGAGAGCCCATATTTATGCTAGCGCATGGTCTCATGGGTTAATATGACCTGGCCCTTGACGGTTAGGGGCTAGGTGTGCCCGTAACTGTTCTACAGTTCGCACCATTTGTGCGGTTGCATCCGGTGCTAGGTTTTTATGCTTAAATAAGTGCGTGGGCTAGGTTGAACCATAACATGTGCGTTTTGTAGATGCAAAGACAACAAGCTTGAAGGGGGGACTTCCAGGAAGCCTATCTTCTTCAATTTTTGGCCAAACGAGGTGCCGAAAAAGCCCAGCTAGGGGTTTTTGGATGTTCTGAAGCCATTGGAATAGTCTATTTGGTAGTTTGAGCATTGTCAAGCACATTTTTTAGAACTTTGAGAAAATAATACAAATGATCCATTGGAAGATAGACCAGGAGATGTAGCCCAAGAGAGGGGTGAACTCCTTTATCATTTGTCGTGTTATGTGTTTTCTATTCATTGATTATGTTGTTGTTTATATGCATATTGAATGAGTAAATCTTATTATAAGTTGTGTTTCAAAGTTGATCCATTTTCATTTTAACACATAAACTTTACTTGCAAATATTTTCAAGAATACAAGTCTTCTTCATTTTTAGATCAAGTTGGTATCAGAGCATAGGTTTTTGAAGAATTGATTATTTGCAAGTGTTTTGTTTTCTGATGCTCACAAGGTTGAAACTTAGAAGAGGAGAATGTCAACTTGTAGAGCCAAGTTCTCATCCTTCAAGGAGGAAGCATTTACCATCACCGCAAATTTCAAGGAGGCATTCACCAAGTATGGCTCATGAAGAGAGTCAGGAACATGTTCCTGCAGAAGATGAAGATCTCAGAAAGGTTGTCATGGAAATGAGAGAGATGATGAATATCTTGATCGAAAGGAATACAAGGTTGCAAGGTGAAGGCTCCAACCCTTCAAATCATAAGGGAGACAGTGGTGATAAAACTCCAAATGGAAATG
>ML781667.1:848805-863924 GCA_009831015.1 Picea engelmannii
GTTGTGCATGTGATTTCATGTTTCAAGATGAAGTCTGAAGGGGAGATGGAATGAGTTTCAATTGTTTCTCTATCTGAACCAGGAGATTCCTGCAAGGTGTGCAGTCGAAAGCCATCCGCAAAGAGTGCGTTGATGAAGGCTCAGGAAGTTTAACTCTTGTTCTTATTCACCCAAAGGAGAAACTGGGTTGTTGAAGTTGTGAAAGGAGTGCGTAGGATGAAGAGGAAGTATCAGTCGTGAGTTTGAGAAGGAAGCTTTAGAGGACTGCTACTGTAGGCATGCACAGAGTCAAAGGAAGGTCGAACACTCGAAGCATTCGCAGGATTTCCACAAGGAGTGCGAGAAAAGGGTTCTTATTTCTAAGAAGACGGAGGAGTGAAGAAAACTCAGGAGGAAGAAAGACCTTCAGAATTTTCAAAAGGTTGCACAGGAGATTTTCGTGCCAAGAAATCCCCAAGGCGAAAGAAATCGATGGTCAGAATCTTACAGAAGAGATTGACAAAACCTGTGAGTCGTTGGATCTCACGAAGGTGCGAGTAAGTTACAGCCACACCAGGAGTTAAGTCCAGAGTACTATGAGCCGTGGATCATCATCTAATTACCCATCAATCGTTCGATTGGACATAAGCTACACAGATTTTAAAGTCCGCATGGCATCGGGGTTTCAGAAGTTAGGAATTTGGAAACCTTTCGAGTCTCGAAACACCGACGGAGATCTTAGTCGTTGATCTCGACAGGACACACATCAGACATCAAAAGAGGAGTCAGGATTTAAACACATCACGGATTCTAGGATTGAATAAATCGTTGCATCAGAAGTCACGATCCGCGATATCCTGATGAGCTTTGAACCATCCATCAGCGAGGATGCGTGGCAAGAGATCCCGGAGAGTCGGAGTTCAGGGCATCGGAGTTTCCGGAAGCAGGAAACTCTTACAACTTGAAGTCGTGATCCGCGATATCCCAACAGGAGAGTCATGTGGGACACATCGGGAGATATTGAAGGACAGGTGTCACCCCATATCGGGAATCGGGACTTGGAGAGTTCCGTGAACAAGTGCAACGGATATCGCGATACGCAATTTCTCGATATCCATAAGATTGTGAGCCATAGGCGCTAGAGAAAAGGACAAGTGGCATCGGGGATCGGGAGTCAGGGATCCGTGAGGGCAGTGGATCACGATCTCGTAAGTGTCGATTTCCCGACAGGGGAAATCCTGATAGGAGTGGGAAAAGGATTTGGTATTGAACCACATTGGGTTTCAGGGAATTCAGGGACCCGAATCCGTGTCTATAGGATTCACGATCTCGCGAAGTTTGATTTCCCGATAGAACAAAGGGAGATCATAAGGAGAATTCTGTGGGTGTCGGAAAGTTCCGATAAGGGATTGGAAGAGCTTTTTGGGTTCTTCGGGCTGTGGGAGAGGAAAGGTCCTGTGTGAGCAGCGTACCTGAGGGTGCGTCGGCGTCAGAGTGGTATCAGAGTGGGAATACTTCTTTTCTTTCTGTAGCAGAGAAAGAGATTTCGCCGTGTCTCCCAGAAGAGAAATACAGTCACCTAAACCAGAGGATAGGGAGGTGAGGAGAAGAGGCAGGTAGGTAGTCAATCCAGAAATGGAGAGACAGATACGTGATCTCCAAGCGAGACTAGAAGATATGGAGGCAGCGCAGAGATGCACAGCCAGTGCTAGAGATCTAAGTGACTCCGAAGGGGAAGTTGAAGCTGAACAACAAGAAGAAGTTGCAGCCAAAGATGCAGCCAATGAGCGATTAATTAAGGCTATCGCCCGGATGAGTTCGAAAACAAAGATGGACATTCCAGCTTATGAAGGGAATCTGGATGCAGAAGAGCTTCTAGACTGCATTAGAGCTCTTGACACTTATTTCGATTATGAAGATACCAAAGAAGATAAGAGGGTTAGGCATGTTGTCACAAGGTTGAAGGGACACGCAGCATTATGGTGGGACGAGCTTCAAGCAGATAGATGCTGCAAAAGAAAACAAAAGATTAAAAGCTGGGATCGAATGATTGAAAAGATGAAGACAAAGTTCATCCCAAGGGATTATTAAATCACCATGTTCAGGAGAATGCAGAACCTGAGACAGAATCTGATGACAGTGAAGGAGTATACTGAGGAATTCTACAAGATAAATATCAGAGCAGGTCATCGGGAGAGCGATGATGAAAAAGTTTCCAGGTATATGAATGGTTTGAGATATGATATCCAAGACGAGATGAGTATGAAACCCATCCGAATGGTGGAGGATGTGTATCAAATGGAGTTGAAAGCTGAAGAGAAGCTGAGCCATAAGCCAGGACAGCAAGGCTGAGATAGGAGCCAACCCAAAGGTAAGTCAGTTGCCCAATATAGGTTCCAGAAATCCAAGGATGACTGGAAGAAGCCTTAGACTAGAACAGAAAGAGGTGGAAGTTCACAGCGAGGCCAACACGTTGAACAACGAGGGAAGCATACAGAACAAGGCGGAGGATACGCTGGTAATAACACATTTCCTTGTACCAGAGGTAGAGGAAGAGGCAGAGGTGGAGTCATCACATGCTTCACATGTGGAAAGAATGGACACAAGTCATTTGACTGTCCAGATAAGAAGAAGGATGGAGGAGAAGCTCACATCACTGAGGCACAGAGGCGAGATGGTGAAGCAGAAGACACAGAAGATGGAAGGTCATTGATGATGTGTAAAATTCTCTTAACACCTGAGAAGGAGGTGGAGGACACAACTCAAAGAAACAGACTTTTCATAACTGCATGCAAGACCAAAGACAGGGTGTGCAAGGTTATCATGGATAGCGGTAGCACAGATAATCTCGTTTCAACCGAGATGGTAGAAAAGTTGGAGCTGGAAACAACTGATCATCCGAGTCCATACAAAGTTTCATGGCTACAGAAGGGACATCAGGTAAATGTCACTAAACAGTGTTTAGTTGAATTTAAAATTGGAGGGTACAATGATAAAATACTCTTTGATGTTATCCCTATGGATGTATGTCATTTATTTCTAGGCAGACCATGGCAATATGACAGAAACGTAGTTCATGATGGGAAGATGAATATGTATACTTTGGAGAAGAATGGGAGAACACATATGTTACTTCCAATTAAAGATAAAGAAGTAAAATCGGAAACGAGAAATACTGTACTTCTCATGAGTGGGAAGGAACTTCTTACAGAAGTAAAGAAGAAGGAAGATCCACAATTCTTTGTGGTCAGGAAACCCAAAATCGTTTTGACCAGCACAAGTGTGGATGATTTGCCAGAGGAAATTCAGGAACTACTGGAAGAGTTCGTTGACATTGTGGTAGACGAATTACCTCATTCGTTGCCATCGATGAGGAGTGTAAGTCACCATATAGACCTCATACCAGGAGCTAGTTTGCCGAATAAAGTCGCGTATAGGTTGACACCATAGGAAAATGAAGAGGTTAAAAGGCAGGTACAGGAACTGTTAGATAAAGGGTTGGTCAGGGAAAGTTTAAGCCCGTGTGTCGTTCCAACGGTATTGAGTCCAAAGAAGGATGGAGGTTGGAGAATGTGCACCGATTCCAGAGCCATTAACAATATAACCATTAGGTACAGGTTTCCACTGCCAAGAATGGATGATCTGATGGATTGCCTGAGCAGGGAAAAGTATTTTTCAAAGATAGATTTGAAGAGAGGATATCATCAGATTCGCATGAAGGAAGGCGATGAGTGGAAGACAGCCTTCAAAACCAACGAAGGGTTGTACGAATGGCTAGTCATGTCATTTGGCTTGACGAATGCGCCGAGTACCTTCATGAGGTTGATGAATGAAACCCTGAGGGAATTCATTGGTAAGTTTGTCATTGTTTATCTAGATGACATATTGATTTTCAGTAAAACAAAAGAAGAACATCTGAAGCATTTAGTTGTAGTAATGAAGAAGCTACAGTAGGAGAAGTTGTTGATCAACATGACGAAATCTTCATTTATGAAGAAAGAACTCATTTACTTGGGATTTTTCATATCGGCGAATGAATTAAAGATGGATCCAAGTAAGGTGGAGGTAATTAAAAATTGGCCATCACCGAGAAATGTTTTCGAGGTGAGAATTTTTCATGGACTGGCTAGTTTCTACTGGAAGTTCATCGGAAATTTCAGTGGGATTAGCACAATGATGATGGATATAGTGAAGAAGCAGCATAAATATTTTCATTGGACTGAAGAGGCAAAGAAGAGTTTCAACCTGTTGAAATGGAAGATCACGTAACAACCGGTTTTGGTGTTGCCGGATTTTAGGAAGGTGTTCCAAGTAAAATGTGATGGGAGTGGCTTTTCCATAGGAGCGGTCTTGAGCCAGGAGGACAGACCAATTACATATTTCAGCGAGAAGCTGAATGAAGAAAAAGAAAATTATTCCACGTATGATAAGGAATTCTATGCTATCATCCAAGCATTGAAAAAATGGAGGCACTATTTGATTCCAAAGGAATTTGTTTTATATAGTGATAACCATGCATTACAATTTGTGACTCAACAGGAAAGGTTGAATCAGAGGCATGTTAAATGGGTAGAATACATGCAGAATTTCACTTTTGTAATTAAACATATTTCGGGTACTGCTAACAACGTGGCTGATGCTTTGAGCAGGAAATGTTTGTTGTTGCAGGAGTTCCAAGTCAAAACCTTGGGGTTTGATAATCTCAGGGACATGTACGCAGGTGATTCAGATTTTAGAGAGGCGTATGAAGTAGATGAGAATCCATTTCTCAGAGACCGAATCCCTTGGAAAGATTATATAATCCAGGAGGGATTGTTGTTCAGAGGCAATCAACTGTGTATTCCAAATTTCTCCATGAGGGAGAACTTGTTAAAGGAGAAACACAGTGGAGGATTGGCAGGACATTTTGGCCATGACAAAACATTCGCAAAGCTGATCGAAGCATACTTTTCGCCAGGGATGCGGTCAGAAGTCAAGAGGTTTGTCGATAGATGTAGAATTTGCCAGCATTCAAAGGGGAGGAAGCAGAATGCGGGATTCTATCAACCATTACCCATACCTGAAAGGCCGTGGGATGAAATTAGCATGGATTTCATATTGGGATTGCCTAGGATGAAAAGAGGACATGATTCAATCTTTGTGGTGGTTGACAGGTTTTCAAAAATGGCACATTTTATCCATGTCAGAAGACCAGTGATGCGACTCATATCATAATTTTTTTTTTCAAGGAGGTCGTTAGACTTCACGGGTTACCCAGAAGTATAGTTTCAGACAGGGATACAAAATTCATTAGACATTTCTGGAGGACACTCTGGAAGAAGATGGGGACTAACTTGATGTTTAGTTATGTCTATCATCCTCAAATGGATGGACAAACAGAGGTGGTCAACAGAAGTCTGGGAGACTTATTGAGAAGCTTAGTGACAGAGCACCACAACAGTTGGGACAATGTGTTGCCACAAGAAGAGTTTGCATACAATGACTCAGTGAACATGAGCACAGGAAAAAGTACATTTCAAATTATATATGGCACACAACCGAGAGGAGTTTCTGAATTGAGGGATTCAGAGCAGACTGCTACTAGCAATGCTAGTGCAGAAGAATTTGCTGAGACAATGAAAGAGCTTCACAGCCAGGTGAAGGAGCGACTGTTGAAATCAAGCCAAGAGTACAAACGTAGAGCAGATCATCATCGGAGACAACTTCAGTTCAAAATTGGTGATCTAGTTTTGGCACATCTGAGGAAGGAAAGGTTCCCGAGAGGAACATACAACAAGTTAAAAATGAAGAAAATTGGGCCATGCAGGGTCTTGAAGAAATTGGGGGAAAATGCTTATCAAATTGAGTTGTCGGATGGGATCAGAATATCTCCGACATTCAATGTCTCAGAATTATATCCATATAAGGCTAAGGAGGTAGGAGAAGAAAGTGATGAGCAGCCAAAAGTTTGGTGGCAGAAGCAATTGCCAGTGGCAGAGAAGCCACAGATGGAGTGCATACTGGATAAGAGAGTGGGTAAGAAGACCTGAAGGAAGGAATACTTCGTGTATATGATCAAGTGGAAGAACCATCCAGTGGAAGATGCCAGTTGGGAGACGTAAGTAGAGATTCATAAGCATGGACAGACCATGCAGGAGCTCATGGACAAGAGCCCATGAAATCTTTCAAGCAAGGGAGTATGATGCAGGGGCATCGCAATTACCAAAGTGAGTGTGGAGCCAGCGGATGTGTTTTTTTAACACATGACATATTGCATTGAAATTTTTTTGGAAATGAAGCACCAAACCTTCAATGAACTATTTATGAAGGAGCGCCTTTTGTATATTGTATCAGACCTCGAGCCATACGCTCTTGTCTGGAGTAGGTAGGAGGCATTTAATCTAGTTAATGCAGGTAGGTAGAATTTATTTCTAGATTAGACAGTTTTAGATGGAAGGAGGGAAAACAGATATAGACACCCTCATTGTATCATTGTAATAGGATGGAAGCATTTAGAAGAAGAGAAGAGCAAGAAGAGAATAGTGTATGAAGAACACCCATGTACAGGCATTTGAATTAATAGAAGAAAGCTTTAATTCAAATTCATGGTTTGTGTTGTTTCTCTGTGTATATTGTTGATGCGCTCATGAATGTTTGTTTCCTATCATGCATTTTCTTTTTTATGTTGTGCATGTGATTTCATGTTTCAAGCTGAAGTCTGAAGGGGAGATGGAATGAGTTTCAATTGTTTCTCTATCTGAGCCAGGAGATTCCTGCAAGGTGTGCAGTCGAAAACCATCCGCAAAGAGTGCGTTGATGAAGGCTCAAGAAGTTTAACTCTTGTTCTTATTCACCCAAAGAAGAAATTGGGTTGTTGAAGCCGTGCAAGGAGTGCACAGGCTGAGGAGGAAGTCTCAGTCGTGAGTCTGAGAAGGAAGCTTTAGAGGACTGTTGTTGCAGGCGTGCGCAGAGTCAAAGGAAGGTTGAACACTCGAAGCATTCGCAGGATTGCCACAAGGAGTGCGAGAAAAGGGTTCTTATTTCTAAGAAGACGGAGGAGTGAAGAAAAATCAGGAGGAAGAAAGACCTTCGGAATTTTCGAAAGGTTGCACAGGAGATTTTCGTGACAAGAAATCCCCAAGGGGAAAGAAATCGACGGTCAGAATCTTACAGAAGATATTGACAAAACCTATGAGCCGTTGGATCTCGCGGAGGTGCGAGTAAGTTACGACCACACTAGGAGTTAAGTCCAGAGTACTGTGAGCCGTGGATCATCATCTAATTACCCGTCAATCGTTCGATTGGATAGAAGCTACACAGATCTTAAAGTCTGCGTGGCATCGGGGTTTCAGAAGTTAGGAATTTGGAAACCTTTTGAGTCTCGAAACACCGACGGATATCTTAGCCATTGATCTCGACAGGACACGCATCAGACATCAGGAGAGGAGTCAGGATTTAAACACATCTCAGATTCCAGGAGTGAAGAAATCGTTGCATCAGAAGTCGTGATCCACGATATCCCGACGAGCTTTGAACCATCCATCAACGAGGACACGTGGCAAGAGATCTCGAAGAGTCGGAGTTCGAGGCATAGAATTTTCCGGAATCAGGAAACTCTTGCAACTTGAAGTCGCGATCCGCAATATCCCGATGGGAGAGTTGTGTGGGCCACAACGGGAGATAGTGGAGGATAGGTGTCACCCCATATCGGGAATCGGGACTTGGAGAGTTTCATGAACAAGTGCAACGGAAATCACGATATTACAATACGTGATTTCCCGATATCCATAAGATTGTGAGCCATAGGCACTAGAGCAAAGGACAAGTGGCATCAAGGATCGAGAGTCGGGGATCCGTGAGGGCAGTGGATCATGATCTTGTAAGTGTCGATTTCCCAACAGGGGAAATCCTGATAGGAGTGGGAAAAGGCTTTGGTATTGAACCACGTCGGGTTTCGGGGAATTCAGGGACCCGAATCCATGTCTTTAGGATTCGGGATCTCGCGAAGTCCGATTTCCCGATAGAACAAAGGGAGATCATAAGGAGAATTCTGTGGGTGTCAGAAAGTCCTGATAAGGTATTGGAAGAGCTTTTTGGGTTCTTCGGGCCATGGGAGAGGAAAGGTCCTGTGTGAGCAGTGTACCTGAGGGTGCGTCGGCGTCACTTTATCTCCACCATCGTCTAATCCTCCAACTGATGTTTTTCTAGTCTCCATTCCACATGTTCTATTCTTGATTCTCAATGGAGTGCTTCTTTGCGATGTTTTTGGTGAATCAGGGATTTGACTTTTCGCTTCCTTGTCATGTTGTCTATGTCTTTCGTTTGTACTGTTTATTTCTCCCGTGTCATTTGAAACTTGGTAGGACACTAGTTCATGGAGATCTAATTTATCTCTATCACCCTCTTGAAGCTATTCAATTCTCGTGAAGTGTGAAGAGTACCCTACTAATTCCATACGTGCAGCAAATTTGTGGTTTGGGTGAAAACCTTCAAAATAAGTTTCTTCCTTCAAGCCCAATTGTTCATGGTGTCCTTCCAATTCATTAAGGTGAGTTATGTGCTTAACAATAAAATTCTCAATTTTCCATGGTAGGGTTATGAATTTATTTTTCTCTTATCATCGAAGAAGTGGGCCCAAGTATTGTATTGTATTTTTCTCTTATGAATTTTTCTCTTGTATTGAAAGTATTTTTCTCTTATGAATTTATTTTTCTCTTATCATCGAAGAAGTGGGCCCAAGTTATGAGTTTATATTATGCATAGAATGGTAAAAGGAAAGGCTTCTTCTTACTACCAAAAAATCTAATCACAGTAAATTATTTAGACAATTCATAAGCCCCTTTCCGAGAGAGAAAGGTTGTTTCTTTGAGGGATAGTCTCAATGTGTTGTGACCAAATATCATTTTTTTTTTTAATTCTGAAATGAAGTTATTATGAATTGGGTAAATATTGTATTGAATTTTATGTCTATATAGGAACAAATACCATGCATATACTGGATCCAACTTAAAATCAACATGTTTTTCCCATTGCAAGTCTTCAAACACATGTCCATAAGTGATGGAGAAAATGAGGTTAGAACTCATATAAAAATTTCAAGTCATTTTAAGGTTATTCAATTGGAAGGAAATTTCATTTGAGATAAGATAACCCAAATCAATCATGGATTTTTCATGCAAAGAATAATGCATAAAATATATATAATTTATTGATACAAGCACAATATATTCCAGATCTATAATCTGGGAAAATAACCATGAAAATTATTTGTACATGTATTTTAAGGAAGTTACCTCAATCCTGAAAGTACCAAGGTTATTGGTTGGATCCTTCAAGTAATTTCTTAGAAATCCATTTCCTCCTTTATGATGCTTCAGAAATTCATGAGCCTCTTCATTATTGAAACACATAGTAGGTGCAAGAAGTCATATAATTTTGGAGAATGTTGAAGGAGATAGAGAAATGGGTTAATGACCCTACAATTGAACTATTCTTCATTCAGATATGAATCTATATGTGCACCATTGAACAATCTATTTCAAGTCAGTCACTTTTGGAACACAACCCATTAATGTTATTCCTAAGGTCCAACTTAGGTTTGTTTTCTTTTCGATCGGAGAAAGAGCCTTGTAGGAATCATATGCCCTGGACCACATGACCTGTTGATCCTCACAACCCAGTTTGTTCAATGTATCTCCACAAAACTAATTTTTTTCTTACTTGACATTCTTTTTTTCTTTTCAAAAAAAGGTGGCGCTACTATATATACTTACAACTTGGAATATTTTATTTTATTAAATTTCACCACATACTCCCTTGATAACTCAATCAATCATAAATATTTCTTTTAATGTCATCGAATTACATGATATTTGGATTTATTGAAATATTTAACCGATTTGTTATGCATTAATAACAGTATTTTTCTTATATGAGTGGCAGATGATGTGGAGGGGATAATAACTGTGATGGGTGTTCAACCTTTTAATTGTCTTTCTAGGGAAACTAATTAACCTGATTGTAACACCCTTGTTTCTCCCAGCTTGATAATAATCATAAAATAGGATTACCATGATAAGGCATGTGGACACTGTAAATGCATTATTGTTTGGGTTGCCAATAACTGTTGGCCCTTGACCAAGTCTTGGAAGATTCTTGGTCATAGTGACCTATTTTGGGACTTCGACATCCTATCCAAGGAGGATCATAAGACGAAGCAAAGATCAAGGGATCCCAGCCCACTTTTAGGTCCTTTTTGGGTTTTGGGATTATGTAACGGGATTGGGATGTCGGCCCATGGGTTTACCCATGCTTAGGCCTATTTTGTAATGTATAAATAGATGTATAAGAATCTATAGGCATACATAGGCATCTATGTGATGTATGCTAAATGCAAGTAGGTTTGTGTAAGTACTTTGTGCATGACTGTGAGAGACTTGCAGAGCTAAGTGCAAGTGCTTGTAATAGATGGTGGAAGGCTTTGTGTTGTAACGTAGGGAAGAAGGATCTAGCGAGCTGCGCAGATCTTCTGTCCTATGTGGAGTAGGGTTTTGATGGCTCTGTGCTTGTAACCGATTGACTAAAGATAATAAAGAAGAAGAGTTTGTGGACGTAGCCCCAGGGTGGGGGTGAACCACGTAAACATTGTGTTGCCTTTCTTTGTGCTTGTCTGGATGTGTTTATATATTCTTTTGCTAAGTTATTAGAGATGATTAGATAGATACGCTTATGCTCAGTGATAATAATGTATAAGAATGTTAGATATGATCTATATGAATGTTGTCGGGACCTAAAACTGTGATTGTTGGGAACTGAGAAAGAAGAAGCTTTGCACAAAGATCCATCCTGAAATTGTGAAAGCTCTGTGCGTAGATCTGTTTCCCTAGTGAGCAACATTCTACTAGACCTAAGAAGCTCTGTGCTAAGGAAAACAAGTCTGATATGAAGAAAAGAGGTAAGATCTGGAAGATTTGTACCCTAAGAAAGGTAAAAGTTGGAATTCTTGATTAAAAATAGGTAATATATGTAATCTTTGTGCTCTGATAGAGGTAAGAATATTAGAAAAATTCTAGATCTGAAAGCTTTGTGCTCTGTAGAAGTAAGATAAGTGGAAATTTTTGTTTCTAGAGTATGGATCTAGGTATGTTTAATAGAGTTTGTCCTAGTTTGAAAACTAGGTTATTAATAGATGAAAGAAAATTTGATATGACTAGATCTGATAAGAATAGTGAAAGATATGTTATACCTATGCATAGAAAGAATGTTTGGACTAACAAATGGATGTAGGATCCTAGAAATAATTTATTGCAGGTTAGCTCCTATGATTCTAGCGCGCAGTACAGGAGAAGCTGGGGATCATTTAAAATAAAGAGAGGATTAACCCTCTATTAAAGCTGCAGAAAATCGGGACATATTACTAAGGTATGCCCTGGGAGAAGACCTAGTTTTATTTGTTTCAAAGCTATGAAACATGAACTGTTGGATTGCCCTAGAATGATTGCTAATATTGAAAGAATGAACATAAGAGAAGAAAATCGTAAGGAAAATCCAGAAACTAAGGCTATAGAAGAACACCAAAAAGAATCAAAGAGGGTATTGCTACAGATGAAAGAAACTTTGAATGACCACCGACACGTTAGATTATCAGATATCTTTAAAGACAAGGAATGCCTTGAAGAAAGAATAGGAGATTTCGACATTGACTGTGTTCTATATGAGGAAATACAGGTGAATATAATGACAAAGAGAACTTGGGAATATATAGGAAGGCCTACTATGATTCCTTCATTAGGAGGAACAAGGTTATTCAGAGGAAAAATGGTAAACCTATGTGGAAATCTCACTCAGATATCTATGAATGCCTATGGGACTTCGACAAAAGAAGATTTTGAGATTATTCAATTTATTGAGGACTGCGCCCTATTTACCATGTTACTAGGGAAACCTTGGATTGAAACAGATCAGGCTAGACAAAAAGAAGAAGAATAAGTTTTGGAGCAGAAGATACCAGAGTTAAAATATTTCATGACTAGAAGGATCACATACTTAATTGAAGAACAAGAGAATAGGTTGAAGCTACCTAAAAATAGAGACCCATATGTTGAAGCTGCAAGAACATTAGAAGACTCACAGAAGACTGAAGTACCTATCTCGGATAAAGAAGAGGCGTTAATCTTGAATCCTAGGAAAGAATCTCAACAACGCGTAGTGACTATGTCCAAAGATGATAAGAATCATAATGGAAAAGGGACTACCGAGACAAATCTCACTAGGAGGAAGGCTAGAAAGATAAGTAAGAAGAGAGATAAGTTTGGAAAGTTATAGAAGGTTCCATAGGGAACTTTGCAGACATAAAATTTGCAGAATGGGAGCTTCACCGGGATATCAGAACAACAACACATGGAACTTTGCCATGGAGAGGCAATATAGCCATTGGGACCAATATATACGTTCAACTGTTGCTCCGAATGGGTCGAAAAGCATTTATAGCTCGACACGAGACCATTGGACCATGCCATAACAGACAAAACAAGAGTTAATGAGGCTTCTTACCCATTACAAGTGAATCGTTTCCAAGTTTCCTATTTACCACATCGCGCCATGCACAAAGAACACTTTTGCTAACCAAGAATTTGAGCCCTCAAACCAAGTGAATTGTATACAGTAATCATTTCCCTCTTGTTTTTTATTCTAGTGCAGTATCTGAGTTAGTTTTGAACCCAATATTATTAATCCCAAGCGTGTATGTCCAATGAGCTCACCACAGTTGAAGAATCAGTAAAAAAATTACTCCTCAACTTAATGACTGAAAGAGTCATGTCGAAGAGAGAATTGTCTACTGGTATACAAGCATCATCGATGAGAGGACTGCCAACCTCTCTGTCCACAGCTCAAGCCAGACCATCACGACCCGCAGATGAGAAGAAAACCAAGCATAGATATTATCTCATGAATGCTTAGTTGATTCCAAGAATTTTACCCATCTATCTACCACCTCTAAGCAGCGCAATAAATCAAGACAGTGTGCCCAGATACTTTGTGTACGATTTGGTCACTTCATACCTCCCAAAGGGAATAGTTCACGTAGATCAAGAAAATATAGAAGCATTGAAGTTCAATAGCTTCAACCTCGGCGACAGGAAGGTTTATAGCATGCTCACCCCACATAAGTACCTGACCAGAACAAAAGGAAAGAATTCAAATATCGTCCCTCAATCATGGACCCATAACCTCACACAGTCCACACTTCTCAACGTCATGAAGATTCCTCACTTTGGAAGACACCAAGAAGTGAATGCATGCGTCAAAATGTTGTTGTCCTATTACCATTGTGGATACTTGTGGTTAAACTTCCGTATCATAATGGATCTGACATTGATCAATCGGATCATAGGGCTGAGTATGCAAGGCCCTGACCCACAAGATTTCTACCCAGGAAAAACAATGGATCGTGCTCTAGCACAAAGTATCAAGGAAACCTATAGAGATGTCAAAAAGGTAACATGAGGCTACAAGGTAGATTCTATCCAAAGTGACACAGTGCACCTAACCTATCAATTGATCGCAGGAATTTTATTCTTCAAGAACCGACCCACCCAAGTCAATGGTTTTGTAGTCGACCTCGCAGGAAAGTGCGTGGAGGGCCTACAAATGAATTGACTAAAGTAACTCGTGAACCATTTGGAACTGGACTGGAGGGAAGCGCAATATCAAGGATACGAGTTACACTTTAGTTGTCTTCTAATCTTGATTGCTTTCATTACATGGGATATGTCATAAGGTGCGACCTTCCCAGACATCGAGCCCTTTGAACATCTGGCCATGAAGTTTAGTACACTGTGGTATTCCAGTGACATGAACAAGCAATGGAAGTCAAATTTTGTATTCCACACATATTAAAATCAGCTGAAGTTATCTATCCAGTCCGAGCCTCGCATCATGCCAAATAATATCCACGGGTTTTTCCTTTAATGAAATTTAGTGCAGACCACCATTTCATTTATATTACAGTGCGCGCTAATGATCACAAGAAGCAACTTCGATCTTACTAAAAGATGATAGAGGAGGACTTAGAAGAAATCACCAAGGACTGGTCGATGGACCTCCTCATTATAGTAGACCCTACGGAGATATCCAATTTAGATAGTCCCTAAACTGCGTCAGATACACCCATACCTAGCAAGATAAAGAAGAAGTAAGAGGTCCATGATTTAGACAATGCATCCATAAAGACCACTTCCATCTGAGAAAAGAAAAGAGGATATGGCGGAGAGATAGATGGTACAGAAGTTGAATAGAATAAAGGAGAGGTTACACTAGCTAGAGACAAGGAGGATCCCTCAAAGAAAAGGAAGGTTTCCCTGTCGAAACCTTCCTCTCGGAATAAAGTGAAAGAAACCATGACCAAAATGCAGACCATCCTCACCTCTGACGACTTTGATTTCATCATAGCAGCCCCGAATGATGCTTCACTGGAGATATCAGAGAAGAAAGAATCTAAGAAAGAGGAGATGTTCCATTGGATTAAGGACAATCTCAAAGAAGTGTAGTAGGCACTACAATCCAATCGTGCAGTGTCCACTGCACCTCTATCAGTAGGAACATCAGAACTGGGAGATGAACTAGCTCAACTCCATTGCATCGCTGATATAGTTGAAGCTCTCCTTTGATGAGATCAGGAAGAAACAACACAATCTACCCAGGCTTTGGCACAAGTACAGGGAGACCTTGTAGAACAACACAGTACTATAGAACGGGAAAATATTTCTCTGCAAGAGAAGTGGGATGAAGAAAAATAAAAACTGCAGCAAATCAAGGAACAATTACTCACAAAGCAACTCGAAGTAAAGGAAATGGTTCACATAGAACTTCTCTCTGTGACAGTTGTAGAATTAAAGACCGAAGAGTGATTTCCACAATAGGTGGCACAACTTGAAGAAGTAATCCAACAGCTCCTGCAGTGCATAGCAGACTTGGAACTCTGCATTGTGCCCGAGACCCTTTCAATATGTAAGAGACCAAAGGGAAGAAACTGCCCACAACGTAGTTGGTATAATAAAATATATTTCCTTGGAGTGCAAGAAGATGAGTAACCACAATGCCCAAACATATGAGGACCTCACCGAGAATCTAGAGTTACAAGCATTAGAGTTGCAGCTTAA